>CAACVS010000197.1:12242-26080 GCA_900660405.1 Pseudo-nitzschia multistriata | reverse complement strand
AGCTCTTCCAGCAACCAAGCTGAGCACGTTAAGTGCGTAAAGTGCATTAAGTGATCCACCAGCGAATGATAAATCCAAGGTGAGGGTAGTAAATAAAGCTACTGTCCCGATTGATAGTTTCGAAATATCATTGTCGGACTGTCTTCGACATTATGGTATCGGCAGGAGCTCTTCCAGCAACGAACCTGAGCACGTTAAGTGATCCACCAGCGAATGATAAATCCAAGGTGAGGGTAGTAAATAAAGCTACTGTCCCGATTGATAGATTCGAAATATCATTGGGCTGGAGAGTGAAATATCGCGTGACAGATTTTTTGGCGTACTATTTCTACACAGGCCTACGTGAAGAACAGTGCGATTTATTACACCCTGGAGCTCAAGCTGTCACTTAGTTCCACCTGGAATTAAAAAGGAACTATTTTATATCGAATTATTTCCTTATTTCAAAAAAAAAACCAAGCGCGCGTGGGTTGCATGTAATTTCGATGCTACTCAACGGTTACCGTAGCTTACGTACGGTACGGTACTATCCCGTACAGTACGGTACTGCAAACACACGTCTAACCCCACATGAAGACCGTACCCGTACAGTACGTACTCGTACTCGTACTCGTACTACGGGGAGTGGATTTGAATTTTTGACTTTTGAACCGAATCCGAACTGCCAAATGCAACACGGCGCAGGTCTTTCCTGTGATGTTCGGTTGGTTCCTCCTAATAGACCATGGGATTCCTTTGGTTCCCTTGCCGTCTTTCCTTTCCCTTTGGTCCGACGAGACAGCGCGGGCCGTGACTGTTCCCGGCACTGGCGGAACACCCAACACAACCATCTCGAAACAATAAAATCCGGCGGCCCCCGAAACGACCATGGCAGCAGGCCCCGGCAAAGAAGCCGAACCTTTCGCAACCTCCACCGGGGGCACGATCGCCACGCCCTACGTCCGGCAAGCCCGCGACGAAACCCCCCTCCCCGGTGCGGCCGCGCCTTTTTCCCTCCGGTCCCTCCTGGGCGGGTGGTGGAGGGAGAGCCTCTGGCCGGGGATGGGCCTCTTTGGGGAATCCTACCTTCTGTTCAGCATCGGAACGCTGTCGCCGCTGTGGAGGGAGCTCTACCCGGTCTGCTTTGGCGAGAACGAACAGGAAGACGGAGGGGACGACGACGAAAGGGCCTACGGCTACGCCAGCGAAAGGTCCTGCTCCCCCCTGCTGCTCGGGTCGCTGGCCTACGGGGTCGTTGCTGGCGTGGTGGTGGGCATGGTCCTCCTGGGCTGCCTCTCCGACCGGATCGGCCGCCGGAGGGGGTCGATCGCCACGGCGGGCCTCATGGCGGTCGGCTCCCTCGGCCTGGTGGGGGTCTCGGCGCTGGCGAGATCTGCGGAAGGGACCGGCCCCCGCCCGGAAGGCCTCTTTGCCGGAACGGCTTTGGCCCTGGCGGTCTTTGGGGTCGGTGTCGGGGGGGAGTACCCGCTCAGCGCGAGCCTCGCGTCGGAAAACGCGGCGGCGGAAGCAAAAGCAGGCTTGGGGGGCACTTGCGGCCGCCGGGGACGGAGGGTCCAGCTCGTTTTTGCGATGCAGGGGCTGGGGATCTGGTGCAACAGCCTCGTCATGCTCGGTTTGTTCCGGATCCTGGGCAGGAGCAACGGCAACGAGGACGACGACGACGACGACGACGACGACGGGAGTTTCGGCTACGACGCCCGCGACTTGCTCACGATATGGAGGGTAACCTATGGAATCGGGGCCTCGGTTTTGTGCTTTGTGCTGCTGACACGGATCTTGTACCTCGAGGAATCCAAGGTCTGGCTAGAGGCCCAGAAAACCAATCGCCACAACAACCCCGACAATGGAACTAACAACAACAGCATTACTATCAACAACAAGAATGGCAGCAATTATGTTACCAACAGAGACGCTCCTCCAATCGATCCTTGCGTCGATTTAAATCGCACCCAAAACAACAACAACAACAACAACGCCTTCGATGCCCATTGGCGCTCCATCGTGCTGGTGCACCAGCAGTACGGATCCCGCATGTTCGGAGCGGGAGCCTCCTGGTTCCTCTGGGACGTTTCCTTTTACGGGAACAAGCTCTTCCAATCGACCATCCTGGAGGCCTTGGTGGGAAAGGACGCGGGCGTCGTCGGGATCACGGAGGCGGCCCTTCTCAACGCCAGCGTGGCGCTGGCGGGCTACTTCTGCGCCGCCCTGGTCATCGATCGCGTGGAACGGAAGAGGCTCCAGTCGGCCGGCTTTCTCGGGACGGGGGCCCTCTTTGTGGCCTGCGGGAGGCTGGTCTCCGCCCTGGATGACCGGGGCCGCTCCTTTTCGGTGGTGGTGGTGGTCCTCTACCTGCTGTCCTCCTTTGTGGGGCAGGTCGGCCCGAACTGCACGACCTTTCTGGTCCCGGCCGAGATCGTCCCGACCGCCCAGCGGACCTACTGCCACGGGGTGTGCGCGGCGGCCGGAAAGGCCGGGGCCCTGGTGGCCTCGGTCCTCTTCCACGCTCTGGGGAGCCGCGGCGCCGGCGCCTCCCTCTTTTACGTGTCGGGGGCGGCCAGCCTCCTAGCGGCGCTGGTTACCCAGGGATTCGTGCCGGAAACCCACGGGCTGGACCTGCTGGACCTGGACCGCCGGTGGAGCCGGCTCCTGCGCGAGCGCGGGAACGAGCGGCGAGAGGGAACCGGAAGGCCGCCGGGACCCGACGAAACGAGCGATTGCGATTTGGAGTGCGAGCCGGGGTGGTCCGGCGGCGACGGACCGTCCGTCCGAGATGCCCACACGAGTCCGTACGAGCGGTACCGGGCCCGGGGGGCAGCGGGAGCGGGGTTTCCGCTGCGGGGGACCGCCACCGGGTGGTTCTCCTAGCGGCACGGGGTCCGGAGGGCCGCCGCAACCGCAGAACAAAACAAAGCGTAACTCTGTAGATGCCGTTGTATTGATTGATACTATTACTGCCTTTTTCCACAATGTTATATAAGTCGGGATTGTCGGCCAAGCCGCGGCCGCAATCCTTCGGCCCTCAACGGTCTGAAACCGTGGAGTTGGTCGCGGCTGCAGCCGGAGCAATCCTTGATGGAGATTCAAATCCATTCTGTTCCCCGCAGTGGTGGTTGTTCCCATTGCAAAAAACAACCGTGTGAATCCCCTTCGCCTCGATACAGTGTTCGTTGGTGGGTGGGTGGAATCAACCATCATTCGTTCTGGTTTCGTTCCCTTGTCCAGTCGAATCGCACTTGCGACGAGCGAGATGACAAGGAATACGTCGATTCAATTTCCACGAACATTCTATCCTCACAAACCCAAAACTTACTTCCACGAAAAATGTTTACCGTCTCTGTCCCAGATACCTGCCGTACATTCTCAACGTACGTACGTACGTACCGTACTATTTCATCCATCTTTCGTATGAATCATGGAAGTCGAAACATTTAAAAAAATAGATTAAAAAAAGACTAAAACAGTTTTGACTGTAATTGGTTCGCTCAGCGGAAGTCTGGGGGGTGGATTTTCAAGAAACTTTCCAATAGGATGTTTTTAGTCGTACCGTAGAGGAGGAAGAGGAAGGAAAATTGTTTTTTTTTGCTTCCTCGTACGAACAATAATTAATTTCAAATTGAGCTACGGAAGAATCTACACAAATTACTTGTATCATGATGTTGTGAGATCTGAAAAGGATCAATAACCTCTACGCACGAATAAGTACAAAATATATATGTTAGGGGTCAGGTTTTTATTGAACACTGATTCCTACTACTAATACAGTGCCTTCGACTTCCACTGCCACCGAAGCAGACCAATTCTTGTTTTCTTTTTCTCTCGTTGCCGTTGGTGGTAGGCATTGCGCCTCCACGACTCACTCACTCTGGGAATGAAATGAAAACCTGCGACAATACGTACATGCTGTACGGATATTACGAGCAGAAATCCTATGGCTAGGACTGACTACCAGTACGAGTACTCGTACAACACGTACTCGTAGGAGGACGACCTCGTAAGGATACAAACCGTTGCGTACAAAGCAAGTTTTGATTCTCTTTTCCACACAAAAATGAAGAACACACGAAACGAAAAACAATGACAACTTCTCTGGCGCCCCAATTTTTGGACCTCCAATAGCGCTGTTGCCACTAGCGCCTGGATGCGACCGAACATGAGCAGTACCGCTACTACTACCACTAAGCAACAAATAGGAAGAGGGGATGGCGAGACCCCCTCGTTCCTTCCATCGGCCGCTTCGGCATCCACTCTCCGCCGTCGGCGGAGAAACAGTTCCCTGGCTTTGACACCACTGCTTTTGTGCCTTTGTTGGTGCTTGTGTTCTCCCATCGGGAAGCTGGACTCGCCATCGCGGCTGCTGTTGGTGGTGGGAGCGGAGGGAGGATCACCGCCCCCGCCGAGGAGGAGAACCAAGGTTCCGCGTCCGGGAAGGGAGCTCCACGGGAGCAAAAGGACCGCCGCTGTGGCGAGCAAACCCAAAACCAAGCCGAGCCTCGCGAAACGGATGCTCGACGACCTCTTCGGGAATGCTTCCTGCGATCGAAGAGAAGGCCTTCTCGTCGTGGCCGCCGCGGCACTCTTTAGCCTCAACGCCGGATTCCTCAACGGGATCACCGTGTCCTCCGCCTTTCTGGCCGGGAAGGAGGCGGTCCGGGACAAGAATTCCGGCTGGATCCTCAACCCGGGGACGGAAATGGTGGCCGGCTGTGCGGGCTCCGTCACCCGGAACGCCCGCGCGTTTGCGGACTTTTCGACCATGTCCCCCGTCTTCTGGTACACCCTCGGGCTCCTCGGTGCGTACGGGGGGGGTGCCGCCCTCGCCGGCTTTCTCAACAAGGAAACCAACACGGCCTACGCGCTCGAGCCACGCTACGGGACGTCCTTTCTGCTGGCGGGCGTCCTGCTCACGGCGGCGCAGGCGGTGGTGGCCACCGGCGGGCCGTCGGCCCTCGTCTTTTTCGCCGCCACGGCGTCCCTCGGGATCCAGAACGGGGTTGTCTCGCTCTACAGCGCCAACCTCATCCGTTGCACCATGACCGGGGTGGCCACCGACGCGGGCCTGGCGCTGGGTCGGTGCCTCCACGGAGATTACCGCACCGCCTCGGCGGGGGCGGTCCGGTGCGGGATCATCGCCTTCTTCTGGGCCGGTGGGATGCTGGCGTCCCCCTCCGTGGCATCGCTCGGCCACAGAGCGCTCTGGATCAACGCCGGGGTCTTTTACGGCCTGGGCCTCGGCTGCGCGGTGCGCTGGAGGCACGGGCTGGGCGGGGCCGCCACGCTCTGGCAGGCAATGCTGGGCAGCTGGAACCCCAGGGAAGCGGCGGCGGTGGTCCTCGGCTCGAGCCCCCCGGCCCTTGCCGCCCGGGAGGGGTGGAGGGCGCTGTTTTCCGGGGACGATCGTTTCGCCGCGAACCGGGGTGCGAGAGCAGCCGGAAGGGAGCAGGCAAGGCTCACGGAGGCCGAGTTCCTCGCGCGGCTGCGGCGGCACGAAGGCCTCGGCCAGGGGATCTCTGCGTTTCGGGCGAGGTTGCTCTTCCGGGCCGCCGATGTGGACCAAGACGGGACCGTGGGCCTCGGGGAATGGGAAGCGGTCCTCACCACCGGTGAATCGGGTGGGACAAGCAGCAGCACCGAGTGATACGCCATTCCACTTTTATCTACGTTGCGATCGGTCGGTACCGTGCTATTCGGAGCACCAGACAAGTACGAATCACACTGCCGCTACCAAGATTTTGGTTTATGGCTGGGGCAAGAACCACAAGGAACCCCATCATGATTGCAAGGACTTCTACTTCCATTAAAAAAAATCGGTGGAAGAAAAAGGAGGTTCTCATAGATGATTCATTATCCTTGGACCTGTTCCTGAATAACATTCAGGAAAGAAGAGCACTGCTTCGTTCGTTTTCCACAAGTAATAAGTAGTACGGTACTTTTCTATTTTGCTCGCGACTTCCGATTTGGTCTCCTTTTGTAGTGAGACAAAAACACGTCATAAAAAAATGAGGCTTCACTTCGTTAAAACAAAAAACTAGTCGAAGCTTATGATATCTTCGTAATTCAGGTTGGGTTTTCAGTACAACTTACTGTAAAACCGGTATAGCAATTAAGTATCTCAGGACTCAAGAGCCGTAATTCAATATCATAGAAAAGAACGGGACAGATCATCACTTTCAGTACTTCAAGCAGAATTATTGTTTAACTCCAAAACTTCACCAGGAGAGCATTAAGTGAGATTCCCTTTTTGGAGGTTTGTTTAAACAGCTTTGTGGTTGTTCATTGACTTCCAATCCCATATGTTTATCTTAAGTGTCGGAAAAATTCTTTCGAAAAAATGAGTCAACTTCTTTGTACTGCCACACTACTTTTCGTAAAAAGAACGAAGAATACCGAGAACAGTGAACAATAGAGAACATTTCGAATGAGGTTCTCTTTCGTACAGCCCATTGGCTTATTATGGTACATACGGCAAGGAAAAAAATCGATTTTAGGCCTCATAATTCTCTGCAAGTGTCAATCGAAAGTAGATCACATTAAGTATTCTACATAAAATAAGAATGTTGTTTATAGGATCTTCATCATTTTGGCACATAGCTTTTCCATTACTATTTTATCTTCAGTCACAATTACGTTTTGTACTGTTCAATTCGAAATGTAATTTTCTTCTTTTCATGGGTTCCCTAATAATTGAAGACGTTTAATTTTATCGATGGTCTCGCATTTGGAAACAGCTCGTCTAGGCTATTGAACCTATGAAGAAAAAAAAGTCGAAAAACTTCCCCGATCTGTCGAAAGATTTTTAGAATCACGTTGTTTGCTACCGTCGGACGCTTGAATAGATGATTCGGAAGTAGCGACAACGGTGCGTATCGGAAGACATCTTAAAACTTTGAATTTCGATACAAATACCTGTCTATCATCACCAGTTTTTGCAATTATCTTTGCCTTTGCCTTGCTTTCTGTGTCGACGGCGCTTACGATCGCCACTCTCTCTCTCTCTCTCTCTCGCCGCTGTTTACAACAAGAAGAATTAGCCAGCCGTCCGTTTTGCTTGTCTCGGATCTCGCCATCAAGGCTCTGCTTCACGGTCCTGTTCCCGCACGCTGTTTCTAGCGAAATAACTGCCTTAGGCCATTCGCAGTCGGCCGGTGGAATCGGTATGATGAACTACACCATCCAAATGGGAAATCCCAGCCAGGTCAGTCCCGCTTCCCATCTCGGGGTCGAAGCCATGGGTCTCTTGAAAGCACGCCTTCTCGTACAGCAACAGCAGCAGCAACAACAACAACAACTATTGCAGAGCGCCCACGGTTCTGCATTTGCCGCAGCTGCTGCTCGGCATGCCAGTTTCGTACAGCACCAACAACAACAGAAACAGCAAATAAATCAATTGAATAATCCGGCGGCCATTGTTGCGGAACTGCAACGGAGAAGCCACTCGTTGCCAACCGCTGCGACAGCCGTTCTGACGGAATTGCAACTTCGGAAAGCCCTTATGGAAGGCTCGAACCCCATTTTCGGCGCAAACCCAACACAAGAAAATATGCAGGAATCCAACGAAGTATCAACAATGACCGCAGCAACTACCAACACTGCATCGCCCACAAATTCCAAATCTCAAAAATCACAGGACAAACACAGCGCAACTGCCTTTCAGTTCCCTTGGAAATTGCACGACATGTTGGATCGAACCAAGGCAGAGGGCAACGAGAATATCGTATCCTGGGTCGAGGGCGGAAAGGCCTTTCGCGTACATGTGACAGAGGCATTTGTGAATGACATCTTGCCCAGATTCTTTAAGCAGACGAAATACAAAAGCGTAAGTATTCTTCGTTCTTCTTTCGGTGCCAGAGAGCGGTGGCGGTCGCCTAGTCCAGAGAAAATCGTTGCGAAAAATCTTGAAGTTCCAAAAGCTGACATGTCGCATTGTCATTTTGTCTTTCTCTCTCTGTCTTTGTCTGGGCGCGGACTCGAAAACACAACAGTTCCAACGCCAGCTCAATTTGTATGGCTTCACCCGTCTCCACAATGGACCAAACAAAGGCGGCTATAAACACACGTATTTCCAACAAGGACAGCGATCCCTGTGCCAACTCATAAACAGAAATTCATCTTCAACTCAAAACAGTATTGGAGTTCTGTCGAATACCATTTCAGAATCAGAAGCCATCAGAGACGACGCTTTGAGCAAATATCGGAACAAGAAGAATCACAGTAACGATATCAATATAAGTGACAGTTGCAATCAGGATAGCAATGATGCCGCTACGGGCGCAACATCTAGTGCGCAGTTGATTTCGCCAAGAAGTCAACCTATTTTGTCGAACCAGGTTCCTTCTTTCACAAGGATACAGGGACACGATGCAGCGATTCGAATCAAACAATTCCAAAACCAACAAATACTTGCCGCCAAACAGATGCAGCGGAAAGAAGAGGAGGAGCGATTGAAACAGCGATTGAAAGGATACGAAGCTGAACGACAGCTTCTACAGCTGCAGCAATCGCGAGAAGATGAAGGGAAAACGTGTGCCACTGGTCTTTTCGACACATCAACACTGATGGGGAACGATCCCCGAATCCTATCGCCAGGAGTGAACAGAGAGAGTTCTCTTCCCGCTAGTTGTACGGAGAGGGACGTTGCACCTACTATTGATATCGATGCGTTAGGTACCAAGGCTACACTCGATACCAACAATAATGCCAGTGATCGAAATTTTCGAACAGAGGAAGAGTCTGACGACAAAATCAAAGACGTAGCGGATGCTTGTGTTTCTGTTTCGTCAGCTGCATCTATTCGAGAAAATACCAACAAATTGGGTTCCGAAAAACAGAAAAACTCTCTCGTGTTTCACTTTCCCTACAAACTCTACGAAATGCTTCAAGAGGCCGAAGCGAACAACTTTGCTCATACAATCAGTTGGCTGCCAGGAACTTCTTGCTTCAAGGTCCACGATACAGGTAACTTCGTGAATAGAATCATGCCATCCTATTTCAAGCAAACCAAGCTCAAGAGTTTTCAGCGACAACTTAATCTGTACGGTTTCATACGAATCAGTTCCGGGTTTTGCAAGGGTGGATACTGCCATCCAAACTTTATCCGAGGACGAAAAGACCTTCTGAACGCGGTCCTTCGGATGAAAATCAAAGGCACCGGGAAAGCCAGAGGCAAATATCGCAGCAGTGCCTCTGCCAATTCAAAACGAAGTGCCTCATCTATGGCATCGTTAGCCCAAAACAAACTCCTTGTCGATACCTGCAGAGGAATATCCACAACATCCCTGATGTGCGATGTCCCGACCAGTCCTGGAGGAAACTCGGCAACAGAATCTGGTATCGACGTGATCCTAGAAGCCATCAAGACAAGGGAACGAAAAGACACGCACAACACCTCTAATGTGCAGCCCATAGAAGATGATTTACCCGGAAGCAGCAACAGCAGCAGGTGCACAGTACCATCCACAATAGATGTAAATATCAATGATTCAGCGGATGTTAGGAACGCGGATGGATTGAGTTGGAGAATGGACCCATCCGAAAGTTACAGTGACTGGACCATCGATGTTGTCTCAGACGAACGCGTTTCGTACCACGTTCATCGCAGGGTGCTTGCAGTTGGCCCCAAAAAGTCAGACTACTTTGCGAAGATCTTTAAATCGAACATTGAAGCGAAAAATTCTACTAATCGAAATCAGCTTCATTTGAGCAAGAGGGAGGCGGCTGTCTTTCCAATGATACTCGACTATATTTACGCCGACGTGGAGTTTGATTTGGACACAGAAAAGGCATTTGCGGTAAGTTCTTAGGGCGTGTTAAATTGTTGTTGTCACCAGGTAGACCATGAAGAAGCAGAGGCTGACTGACTCTTCTTTTGCCTTCGAATTTAAAATAACAGCTCTACAGTGTCGGCGATAAAATAGAGAATGAATCAATCTTAAAAAGAGTGACCGACTATTACGCAAAGGGCTGCATGTCCAAAGTAAACATTGTTGATTTCATCAGACTCGGGCAAAGTTTCGATAATACAATACTTCTCGACACCGCTCTTCTCCAGTGCTCGAAAGATATTTGGTCCATGGATTACGAAAAAGTTGCAGATATGGAACCCGGGATGCTGTATCAAGTTCTGATTTTTGCTGTAGCAAGAGACGAAGAAAATGCGGAGAAGAACACAATCAAACTCAGTGAAATAGTCGCTACATGCATCTCCAATGCCACCCAAGCCACTCTTACGCCCGAGATATTCCGTTCACTTACGGACAAATCCATGCTGCCATACATAGACCCAATTGCAGCGATCAAGCTATTGGCAACTGAAAATATAATATTGAACAGAATTCATGAATCCCCCTTGGAGGGCGATTCTTCGCTGCACGAAAGATGTATTTCTGCCATCAGTGAAAACTGGGGTTCTCTCCGACAACAGCTTGCAAAAAACGGGGAGCTGTCCAACATGATGAGATCGCTTTCATCTATTCTTCTTTTCAAAATTTTGATGAAAGCAACGCAACCAGAGCGTCGATGTAGCGTCAACAGCTCTGACAGCAGCATTACATTTTAGTCTGCAATCTCATTTTCAGTTCAACGATACCATTTGTCGGCAAATCGCGATGTCGGCAGGAACTCGTATTACTGTCCAGTAGAAATTATGGATACACGTATACTACATTACTTATAGTTAATAAGATGCTTTGTTAAATGATTATCAATAAACAATGTCATGTTACGCGTCATCTCTCTTGTAGCTGGAAATGAGATGCTATCGCTCTCGGTTTTCTATAAACAAAGTAGTAGTTGCCTATTGCTCCGCAAGCTTAGCTTCCAATTCGGCGATCTTGTTCTCCAATTCCGCGAGAGCCGGTGTCTTGGGTGCAGCCTTGGCGATTTCAGCGGGAGACATCGTTCCGAGCTCGTCCGTGACGCATCCCTCGGTGGCGGTGGCCACGCACTGGATGTACTTGAACAGGATTCCGGCATTGGCTCGGAGTGGAGGAGGCGTCCACTCCTGTCGTCGCTTCTCCCATTCGTCGTCGGGAATCAAGACGTCGATGGTACGCTTGTCGTTTTGTGCGTCGATGCGGATGGGGTCGCCGTTCTTTACCAATGCGATCGGTCCGCCGACCTGGGCCTCCGGAGTGATGTGCCCGATGCAGAATCCGTGGGTTCCTCCGCTGAATCGCCCGTCGGTCAATAGGGCGACATCGTTTCCGAGACCTGCTCCCATGATAGCACTAGTTGGAGTGAGCATCTCTGGTAGACCGGGTCCCCCGGTAGGTCCCTCGTATCGGATGATGACAACATCTCCCTTCTTGATTTCCTTGTTCTTCAGACCCTCCATCATCAAGGGTTCGCTATCGTAGACACGGGCGGTTCCCTTCGAGTGGCAAGCACCGGCAGTTATAAAAAAAGACGTCACATCGAAGAATTGTTAGGAAGAAAGAAACAGAGGTAGCAATCAGGGACAAGACTCGTCCGATGTTGCGAGGATTTGATTCTGCGCACTTACCGTGAAGGTTTCTCCCTCCTTTCCGGTGATCTTGGCAACTCCACCGCCGGGGCACAGGTTTCCGTACATCATGAGCAAGTGCCCGGTCTTCTTGATGGGATCGTCCAGCGGTCGGATGATTTCCTGACCAGGGGTCAGACCGGGGTGGTTCAAGTCCTCGAGGTTCTGCGACCAGGTCTTTCCTGTGACGGTCATCTGGTCTCCGTCGAACATGTCGTTGTCGATCATGAACTTGATGACACCGGGGGTACCACCGATGTTTTGGACATCCTCCATGACGTACTTTCCGCTCGGCTTGAGATCCGCCAGGAAGGGAGTCACGTCGGAGATGCGCTGGAAATCCTCGAGAGTGATGTACGAGTCGGGGTTGCGGGTGGATCTGCTCATAGCGATAAGGTGCAAGACGGCGTTGGTGGATCCACCGGTGACCATGACGATTCTGATAGCGTTTTCGAAAGCGGCCTTGGTCATGATGTCGCGGGGCTTCAGATCCATCTCGAGGAGCGTCTTCATGGCCTCTCCGGCTTGACGGCATTCATCCATCTTCTCCTTAGAATCGGCGGGCGACGAGCTCGAAAAAGGCAGCGACATACCGAGGGCCTCGATGGCGGTAGCCATGGTGTTAGCGGTGTACATACCACCGCAGGCTCCCTGCCCGGGGCAGGAATGCCGGACGATCTCCTGGCGTTCCTCCTCGGAGATCTTGCTGTAGAGGTGCTGCCCGTAGCTCTGGAACGCGCTGACAATATCGAGGGATTCCCCCGTGGAGGGCTGGTGCCCGGCGCGGATGGTTCCGCCGTACACCATGATTCCCGGTCGGTTGAGCCGTCCCATGGCCATGATGCACCCGGGCATGTTCTTGTCGCAACCGGGGAGGGCGATCAGGCCGTCGTACCACTGGGCAGACATGGTCGTCTCGATGGAATCGGCGATCAGATCGCGGGACTGGAGGGAGAAGCGCATACCGGAGGTTCCCATGGAAATACCGTCCGAGACACCGACGGTGTTGAAGCGCATGCCGACGCAATCGGCTCCGACGACACCCTCCTTGACGTACTCGGAGAGCTCGAGGAGGTGCATGTTGCATGGGTTTCCCTCGTACCAGACGGAGCAGATTCCGACCTGTGGCTTGTCCATGTCTTCCTCGGTCATCCCGGTGGCGTAGAGCATGGCCTGGGAATTTCCCTGGACGGCGGGCTGCGTCAGGACGCTGGAATTTACAAAATAAGAGTGTTGCGGTTTCGAGTTCGGGTTGAGTCATTGTTGTTGAGGTTGCGAAAGCGGTTGCGATTCATTATGCGGCGAAGTGTTGCGTAATTCCATCATTAAAATAATACATCAAATAATAATGCAGTCAAACAAGAGTTTGTCGAATGTGTTGGTTCCAAAGAATCCGTCGTCGATGCCCGAGATTGTTAGTTCGTGAGTATTGTCGTAGATTGGTTTCGTAGAATGGTGGGATGCGGTGCGATGTGAAATAGTTTAGTGGCAACAACATTGAGATGTGTGAATTGTCCGTTGATTGCGAAACGAAGAATTGGTGAGACTCCCTACCCAAAGTGCAGCACAGCACAGCACAGCACAGCATCGCAGCACAGCACAACACAGCACAACACAGCACAACACAACTTACCTACTGTATCGGTTCGTGATCGGTTCCTCGGCATCATCGGCCATGAACAACGACGACGTCGAAGTCTTCGTCCTCGTGCTGGGCATTGTTGTGAAGGCCCATGCCGTCGACGAGAAAAGAGCACAAGCGGCCGTCAGTGTGGAAGCTGCGATCTTCATTGCTGATTCTTTCGTTATTGATCGGTGTGGTGTCAACTCTTGTTTTCTTTGACAGATGCAACCGGGTATTGTAGTGTGCGTGGGTGCTTTCGAAGTCGCGAGGGAAGACGAGAACTACTCGTACTCGCATTCGCAGCAGGCAACAGAGTGATGCGCTGATTGATGGGCAAAATGAATCACGATGCAGAGATCCTCCATCGGACGAAAACATCAACCGCAAAACACGAGAACACTTTTGCTGGGTTTTCATTTGCTGACGGTTTGATGGAACGATACGTACTGTACGGTACGGTACTCGTATTCGTTCAAACCGAAAGCGGATGGACGGCTCTGGCCGAAAAAGTACCACTGACGATTGACAGACGTCGGAGGTACGGGAGAAAAAGCGAATCCGAAGTTTTCAACTTTCCCTATTTGATGACACATGACACCCGATAGTAGAAGTAATGGGTCATTCCCGTAAACACAGATCTATGTAATATTGAATTAGGCTTCAGTCGTGCACACATAGAAGTATGTGTTTTTGACACAAATACATAGATTTTTGGTC
>CAACVS010000196.1:63408-79237 GCA_900660405.1 Pseudo-nitzschia multistriata | reverse complement strand
CGGTCGTCTCGGGCGCACCAGAGCCGCCAACACACCATCACCATTTCATCGGATCGCCTGGCGACCACAAGGATACGGGGGTACTTGTACAACGGTGCTTTTACCTTCTCTTGCCGGAGCACAAGCGGCAACAATGGCAACCCCAGAGAGGACCCAAACACGCGGCTGTGCTGGAAGAGGGGGAAACGGCAACGATTGCAAAGAATTCACCACCATCGCCAGCGGTGTTCGACCCTGTCGGCCACGGTAGAACGAAACGGCTCGGACGCTACGGTGGCCCCCATCAACACGACAAGCCACGGCCCGATCTACCAAGCTGCCAACCACAGCCAAACCAACGGCAGCGGCGATTCCCGTGCCAGGGCACGCAACAATGCTGGTGCCAGCACCGGCGGGGGCACGGTGGCGGTGCGCGACGCCGCTCCCGCGGGGGCCGGCGTCGTTCCCAGGCACGTCGGTTTTATCTGCGACGGCAACGGCCGCTGGGCCTCCCAGCGAAACCTCCCGCGGGCCGCCGGTCACGCCGAGGGCGCCCGCCGCCTCGTCGACCTGATCCAATCGCTCGTCGACGAGCGCAAGCAGCAGCGGTCGAGCAACAGTAACACCAACGCCAACAACGCCATTGCTGCGGGAGGCACCGAGAGTCCCCGTGCCCTGGTCGAGTGCCTGACCTTTTACGCCTTTTCGACCGAAAACTGGAACCGGTCCCCGCACGAAATCTCCAAGATCTTCGAGGCCATCGAGGTCCTCGCGAGGACCTTTTTGGTGGGCAGGCGGTCCCTCCTCGCCGAGGTGGAGATCAGGGTCCTCGGGAACCTGGACGATCCCCGCGTTCCGCCGGGCCTCCGCCGTGTCCTCCGCGAGCTGGAGGCGGCCACGGTCGGCGACACCGGAGGCGGATCCGGCGGTGGCACCACCGGCGGGACCCCGCGCCTCGTTGTCTGCCTGGCCGTCAACTACGGCGGCCGCCGCGACATCCTTTCCGCCTGCCGGTCCATCGCCACGGACGCGAGGGACGGCCTCCTCGACCCCTCGGAGATCACCGAGTCGACCCTCTCGGAACGCCTCGGGACCGGGAGCCGCTGCGACCCCGACCTCGTCGTCCGGACGGGCGGGGAGCACCGGCTCTCCAACTTTTTGCTGTGGGAGGCGGCCTACGCGGAGCTCTTCGTGGTGGACACCCTGTGGCCGGACTTTTCGTTCGAGGACGGGTGGAAGGAATCCCTGGCCTGGTACGCGGGCCGGAAGCGGAATTTCGGGGGCCGGGACGAACGTCCGGACCAGTGAGCGACGAACGAACGAACGCCGAACGACGAATATTCCGATGCCAGGTGGTTCAGAAACGAACCGGAGAGCAACGAGAGCATGCCGACACCCACTCACAACAACATCATCAACAACAACGCCGATCGGATGGACTCGTCGTGGATCCGAGAAGCATGGACAAGGAATCCGGTGTGGTTGGCACGAAAACGAGGATCTTTTTCTCGTTCTTTGCCAGGGATCGTTGGATCCCGCTGTGATCGGATACGAACGACGAGGATGGTTTTGACGTCCTTCCGCCGTTTACTTTTCATGGCAAAGAGAGACAGCATCGGTATCTTGTGGTGTTGGAGCTCGTCTTGTTACTATGATGGGTAGCAGATCACAAGAAGAAGTACCTTTCGCCGTCGCTCCGCCGTCGCTTGTGGTAACAACAAGGGGAAGGACTTCTGGCCTAACGGTACATAATTCCCTGCACATTTTTAAGCAATATGGGAAAATACAAACGTAACGAACGATTCAAGGCTAAATACACACTACACGAAGAAGGATGTAATGAGAACACCAAGGCTGGAATTGGATTGCGTAGCGGGCAATTAGCAATTATACAGGAAGGTGATGCTGCTATCTTTCATTCTTGCGACGTGGATACAGTGTTTTCTTTTGTGTCATTGATCCAAGATTCGACGACATTGATCTATGTACCAAGCCGATTCTCTGGCATGGCCCAATAGATTTTCAAGTGACATTCTCGAGAGTGGTTGGCAACGCTGGAGTCTTGTATCTATTTTTTGTAAGACAATATTACTGTCATTTACAACTATTATTGTGCACTAAAGTCACGATGAATATCAAAAACTAAAGACCTTGTGGAAGAAGAAGATAGATCGCAAATCCAACGCCTGATAGGAAACCAAGAATCACCACCAATTTGCTGAGGCATCCTCCACCCCTCTCCGGGTTAACCAAGTTCTTGAGAGCCAATCTGGCCCAGAATACTGCCCTTGATCGCGCCTCCTTTCTGGCTGTGTTGACGACTACGGTTTGAATGGAAGATATTCCGCCTTTGAAAACGATCGCCTTTTTTACTTTGGGATTGAAGGACAGTGCCCAAAGAGCCCTGCATGCGTGTTCTTGAAGATCCGTGTTGCAAGCAACGGTGTGGTTGTAGTCATCGACTGCRTAGCTATGAGTGYCCAATGCTTTCAAAACAATGTCGATTCCTCCGGATCGAGCGATAAGCATTTGTCGTCGATTGGAAGATTGGCCAAAGTAATCCTTGCACTCGTAGCCTCCTCTGTGAGAAAGATTGGCTAGAGCTCGGCATCCCGCTACCTGAACAGCTAGATTCCGTTCKAAATCGGCCATGCCTTTGATGATAGCTTCTAGGCCACCAGCACAGGTGATGTCTCGCCGGCTCTCTATCCTCAAGTTGGCGTCCAACCTCTGCGCGCTTATGTTCGTTCCGACGTAATCGGCAATAGCGGCCATGCTTTGCTCGACTTCTTTCGCGGTTGTGGCCGTCTTGAGTGCCCGCACCTTGTAGAGAGCATTCGAATTTTGGTAATGATAGCCCATTCCGATGATCACGATAATGAGGAAAGCTTAGTCTTCGGAGTTCGGTTTTGGTTGGACCATCGAACTGGAAGTTTGTTGCTTTTTGGTTGTGATGGATCGGACTTGCGTGTCAAATGCGCCTGCCTCATCAGAATAGGTACGATACCGAGCAAGTGCCGCTAAGTGAGCACAGATTCTTTTTCGTCGCTGCCATCAGAATGAAACTCCGATCGGTAAATCAAAATCACCACCCGTGAAGTTTCAAACGCAGGTTTCTTTGGACACCAAAGAGCATTCGTTCAATACGACAACAAATGATTCATTCTTGGCTTCTCCGGAAAACCGGAATCGAATTCACGACGTAACAGCCAATGATTGATCCATTCCTAACTTCCCCGAAAAACCGGAATCAAATTTATTATGTGATAGCCAATGATCCATTGCCGGCTTCCTCTAAAATCCGGAATCGATTGCTTTGTGTGCAAGCAAGGTCGGTGGCGCGGAGCGCGGAGCTTTCGGCAACAACATATAGATCCAGATGCATATTYRCCCAACCACTATTCCTGYTTTYCGAAAAACAACACAARGAACACAGGCTCACAAATAGCTCTTCGGTCAACCACAGAATTTGGTCCTTTGGCTCGACGACCGCTCGTTGTTTTGGTCTCGTTGTGGCTTGTGTTCAGTTGCGCACAAGAGAGCAGTTCCTTTTGAACGACGGAGAAGTACCGAACAAATTATTCGAGGGAAACCTGGGTTTTGAACAATCAGTTTCCTCGAACCGTTAACGACTATTCCGTCGGCGACATTTGGAGAGGCGCAGATAACAGTTTTTCAAAGCTTTGAACTACCATGACACTTTCAGATGATTTTGTACGGCTACAACAGGAGTCACCATGACCAAGAATACATRTAGAAACAAACGAGGGGTTTGTCGCGATCGACTGGAATACGYTTTTYACGCATCTCGTTGCGAGATGGTGGAGTCCGAATTGTTCAACCGTSCGATTCGAAGTGATCATCGGATGCAAACGCCGTCAATAATGCAGAAACGGGAGTAATACAGTTTTGCGTCTTTTCTATTGTTCTATTTTGCAKTCGAGTTATTTTTCGTTTCATGTATTCTATGGSTACACYGTATACAATGCGTTCGCTTCGACGTGTTTGAATCTAGTGCCAAAAGTAGGGCACGTCCAGGGATTTCTCCAGGACTTTCATTCGAGTGGAGGCAGRYTTCTCCGTGGACACAYRTGTCAGYACTTCGTCGTAGTGGTAGTCGTTGCCATCGCCGGAGCTGAGATTCGAAAAGGTCGGAACCAGGTTCCACTTCGGYGGCGAGGACAACGATTYTTCGCCGTCGGTGGACTGGCAATCCCGGCGGTTTCGTTTTGTAGTGTCTGCGTCCCTCGACTCGGCGTCCACCGCTTCTGGCTGTTCGGTCAGATCGATGAGCACGCGGCAGGCCCGTCGTTGGTGTTTTGCGTTGGTAAAACCCCGGGCCGCAGCCAGAGCCGCGATCGCTTTGGCAGCGACACTGTCGTTCTTTTCCTTCTTCTTGACAGTTCCCTCGAATTTCGACTTCATGCCTGAGTATGGGAATAGAATAACCTGGTGCTTGGTGTGGGTATTTTGTGAACTTTGTGTTGTGTCGTATTCAAGGTTGTTGTGGGTTCGTTAATGTTTGGAGAAGTGGAACATTCTGCTACGGTCGCAAAAGTGAGCAGTGGAGCATGGTACGAGTAGTATCGCTTGAAGGTTCCTAAGAGACCGGGGTTTTGTAGGGTAGGGTACCAAGTACGGTATGGTGTGATTGACGCCTTGCGAGTTGAACAAAAGAAAAACCGACGGCCAATGATGGTGTCATGCGTCATGTGCCGGTACCGTACTAAGAAGTACCAAGTACTGTACTTGCTACGAGTACTTGGTACTGCAACTACATCTGTTCCGCCATACTAGTAAATAACGTCGTACCGTACGAACATCACAGTGATTTATCGTACTACATGTAGGTTGTGTGATTAAGGACGGTTTTGAAAAAATCCCAAAACCTCGGAGTCGACTCCGGATGGTGACGCATCGATTTTGATGTCAAAAAAGACAACTAAAAGTCCGTACCGTACCGGCCTTCACTTCGTAATGGATTCACGGACCGCCAAGAGTTCATACACTTGAAGAATAAGAATCATATGTACCAGTACGCAATCATCTTTACTATCAATAAAAAAATTACTACAACTAATTCGAAGTACTTTGAGAAAACAGAGAAAATGAATGTATCGTCGTGTATTGTAATGTGTAGTATGAAGTAATGTGCTGGATCAAGAAAAGATACATGGGGTGGGGCAAAATCATGCGATGCAAAGATCTATCCGTTCCGTTCCGTTCATCCATCCATCCGTGCAAACACATTACGAGCATAGTAATATAAAATTTGTGGTATAAAGTAAAAAAGTAACATCGAATCAACACAAAACAAAACACAAACCAACTCTTGCAATGAATCACCGTCCCAAACGAAACAGTCGCACGACTGCTGGTTGGTTTTGCGGTGAAACAATGGTTTGGGTTGGGGTCTCGTTCTGGTTTGATGGTTCTTTCGTCGTCGTCCATTGATGGGGTTAGCTTATTCGCTTATTCTAAAAAAAGGTGGTTGCTGGCGTGGTTCGTTCGGCTTCTCGCCGGTCCGTCCACCCGCGGTGCTTCGGTCGGTGCTTACGGTTCGGCTTCGAAGTAGACCGAGTTGTGCCCGGGAGCCATATGGTTTTGTGGCTTGTTGTAGATTCCGTTGTCGCCGTCCTTCCAGCTCACAATCTCGTTGCACCAGTTGCCGATCTTGTCGCAAAAGGCCTGCATGGGAAGGATCGTGAAGGGCTCCTCCATCTGCGTGGCGAGCTCCTCGATACCAAACATAAAGAGGCTCAGGATGGCGGTCGTGGGGATCATCATGACGTGGTTCCAGGACTCCTTGAAGGGATCAAAGAGGGCGAACGGGAGGAAGGAGAGCCACACGAACAAGAATCGTGCGACGTGTCGGTTGTAAAAGATGGGAACGGGCGAGGTGAGGAGGCGCTCGCTGGATCCAAGGTTGTCTTCGAAGATGGTGAGGGCCTTGTGCATCTCGTCCTTTCGGATGAAGTGCATGGGGAGCTGCTCGATGGCCAGGGAGAGATCGTAGAGTGCGCGGTTGGGTCGGTGGGCCGCGTCGATGATGGCCTGGGCCTGCTCGGGATCCAGGCGCTGGTAGAGCTCGGCCTTGAAGTCCTCCTCGTCCTCCCACTCGGGGGAGAGGTGGCGCTTCATGGAGCGAACAAAGGCCCAGGTGCACTTGGAGAGGCGGTCGAGATCGGCCTCGCGCTGCTCGGGGGAGGACTGGCTGTCGTCGTAAAAGGAGGTTCCCATGCGGACGAGATCACGGGTGTGGTTGCTGCGAGACACCAAGCACCGCRGGAGCAACACCGGATGGGATTGGCGCAAAAGGGTGCGCGGAAACGAAAGYGGAAAAACACAAAACGGATCGCGAGTGAGCAAGACGAACATCTGGAAAAAAGTGGCAGAGCCYGTGGGACGGATCGAATTGGTTGGCGCGTGGTCGATCTGTATCGATATCGATCGTGCGAGAGCAAGACGAGGCGAAGCGATGAACGGATCCRTAGAATAAAAAAACCACGGTCGTCGCCTTCTCGGTAGACGCAAGGCGGCATTTGGTGGTTGGTTTCTGTGTTGCGGTACGTTCCGACAACCGACTTTTCCGTTCCGCTTTGTTCCAGCGGCTTGTTTTCGGGGATTCCTTTCGTTTCMACCCTTCGTGCTACCTCCGACAGCCTSGACAGGTCTGTTTCGTCCGGACCTCACCACTTTCACCGCAGTGTCGTTGGCAGCGGAAACCAGACCGGAGCCAAGGAGCCGTCCACAAGTTCGGTMGGACCAACGGATCGGCGGCATATTGTGTTTTGCTGCATTGCTTTGTGACGCACCGAAATCCGCTCTTTCCTTCCAATAACAGCGGTACCGGTTTGTGGCGTGTCTGTGGTTTCTCTCGCAGCGGACCGATGGTTGTTGTTTTTCCGTCGTATTGGTTGGATTTGCTCTCTGTCTCGCCGTTTCTTTGGAGGTTTCCGTTCCGATGGCTTCGCCTCGCTTTCAGTCGCGGTTCGATTCGATTCGATTCGATTCGATTTGATTCGATTCGATTCAATTCTTTCCAATACATTCGTTCGACAAACACATGCACCTTCGGCAACACAACAGGATTCGAATCCGAAAAGGCACTGCATTGCGCTGCAACGCACTACACTACACTACATTACTCACATGTTCATTCCCCAGTTCTTTCGGGCCTCGTCCCATCGCTGGTAGGCCTTGTTGGTGCGAAAGACCAGCAGCAGTCCCAGGAAACTGCTCGASAGGGTAAAGGGGTTCATGGGGAGGCTGAGGACGGGGGTGTACTGGCCGCGGAGGATCCCGGGGTGGACGGCGCCGGTGAGGTCCGTGTATTCGCCCGAGAGCATGTTCCAGAGCATCACCAGGGTGGCGATGAGGGTGACCGCGAGGACCTCACGGCCGACGTTCTGCGTTTTCAAAAATGGGCGGAAGGGAACGGGCAGATTTGGAATGGAGACCGGGACAGCGAAACAACACATCGCATCGTTGTTGGATCGAAAGGGATCGGAAGGAAATGTTAGAAACGAACCAAGAAAAAAAAAGCAAAGGTATGCACTGCAAATGCGGTTCTGTTCGACCGCTAACTTCTCGCATCGGATCGGTTTGTCTGCTGCATGGATGGTATCGCATCGTCTTCTCTCGCCTTTTCTCGCCTCGCCTTACCTTGTAGATTCCGGACTTGGTGGTCGACAAGATGTTGTTGAAGAATCGATCGGGGGATCGGTGCTTGACCCAGTCGTCGTGGCTGTAGACGGTCCGGCGGTACTTTCGGGATTCCTCTCCGTAGGGAATGTCCGAGTTGATGTCCGAGGCAAAGAGCTGGGTCGCTTCGGAAAGGGGGCTCGGAGCGACGGCAGCGGTCTTTGTCTTTCCCGCGCTGGGGACAAAGGCCGAAACGGATCCGGTGGTGGCGGCGGCGGCGGCCACCGCTAGGAGCAGCGAGGGGCTGGAGAAGAACAATCGGGCCATGGTTGTTCGTGGGTGTCTGGGGTTTTGTGGGTGTGAAAGCAGAGAAGAGGGGAGCGAGAGCGGTGGGGAAAAGATAGAGGGGATACGAGTACGAGTACGAGTACGAGTACGAATACGAGTACTACGGCGCTCGAGATCATCAACACAACAACAATCCTCATCATCCTCAGCGCAATCCAAAAAGCCAGAAGACACCACCACAACGAAAGACGCGATCGATGGCTTGGTTCCATCGTACGTCCGGTAGGTACTCGTACTCGTAACGGCAGCAGGATACGAGAACAAAGCACGGATACTGAACCGCGTCATGCAACATACCGTACCTAGAAGATTACCAGAAGGCACGTAGCAGCCAGAGAGTTCGAATCCAGCCAGCAAAATCTATTAGGGCCGTAGCATCGTGCTCAACCTACCGGAGATACGGTACCTGGTAGGGGGTTCCGATGCTGGTACGTACTTTCAGGCTTTTCTTTAGCCTATCAGATGGCAACGCCCTTGATGTTGTGACGTCACTGTGTGGGGGGATTCGAATTTTGGAGCGAAGGCTTTCACCCCCAAGCAGAATTAAATTAGATTTTAGGCAAAATAAATTGGTTTCCAAAAACTTACTGATTGGGGGTACGATGACGTCGAATTGTTGTTTSGACCCGGTTACGCACTTTCCAGTCCTGAATAACCACCCCTAAGTTGTAAAGTCGTTGTGAAATAAAATTCAACGTAGATTGAGTSAATATCGAAACATTCGGTGTGAGGGGTGCTTACGTGACGTCAGATCAACGACACGATTGGTCCTAGGGACTCGATGGATCTACGCGACGCGGGGGGGGGCCTCCTGTGACGACAGTGGTGGGGTTGCCTTCGGGCTTCGAAACTGAACAGAAACAGAAAGATAGCGGGATGGATCGGTGTCGATGTCGATGATGCATGATGATGTTGGTGAGGATTCTGAAATGAAGGCACACACCCACCTAGAAACCCTACGAGTATTCGTACTGTAAAATAGCAGGAGGGATATTCGTTTGGCCTCAAGTACGTAAGGACTGTACGCAAGAGCACGTAAAGGTATGTATTTCCCGCAGTTTGGTACTACCGTACCTGGCAGTATTCGTCCTCGTACTGTACTTCGAACTCCTTTCCTACCGGTACCGGTAGGATCGGAACCAAAGCAAAAGGCAACGACAAACGAMACGAACCTTCAAAAAACACTCGAAAGATCCATCGACTTCCTTCCGAGACCAGGCCTCGAGGATACAACAAACATCCCGACGCCTTTGACCAGAAATTCAAATCGGATCCACACGGCAAGATAGATTAGGCACCGACCAAAGCATAGATCTGCAGAAAGAACAAACCGGAGAGCAGCCAACAACAAACAATTATCAGCGAATAGCATAGCATACAACAACCCACGATGATGAAACCCACGACAGCAGCCATTCTCGCCGCCCTGGCCCTCGCCGGCTCGAAGCATTCGGCCGAGGCCTTTGTCCCCAACCATTCCGCGACCTCGGCAAAGGCTACCACCACCTCCCTCTCCATGGCGGGGCCCGGCGACACGGCCACCAAGGACATTCCCTACGGTGAAACCTCCCGCCAGTTCCGCCGGACGGTCTACACGCACGACGACTGGGTCAAGCACCGATCGCCCAACCGGTTCRTCAAGAATCTCTTCTCGATCGGATCCTCGGGCATCTACAAGGTGCGTGCTTTGTTTTGTTTTTGGTTGTGTGGTGTGGTGTGGTGTCGTTTGGTGTGTTGTGTTGCGTTGTGTTGTGGGCCGTGTGCCTTTTGTGTTACAGGAAGTGCCCACGACCCTTGCGACGCCAAACCATTGCCCGCAAACGTTGTCGACTCACGGAATCCGAATTTTTTTCTCTTTTTCTGGCTCCTCGCCCACACGCCGTGTCGGAACTGCGTCCGATCGTTCCCCCCCCCCACACCCCCACCCCGCTCCCGCTTTGGTTGTTTCTCCTTACAGAACGTCGGACGGGAGGTCTCCACCACCACGACGGTYGCCACCATCATCTTTTTGTGGAACATGCTCACGGTGGGATACGACGACTTCAACCAGATCCACCACGCGCCCMTCATCGACAACTACTACGTCCCCGGCCTCACCCTCCCGCTGACCCCCTTCACCCTGGCCTCGGGATCCCTCGGTCTCCTCCTGGTCTTTCGCACCAACACGGCCTACCAGCGGTGGGACGAGGCCCGAAAGAACTGGGGTATGAACATGTGAGTATCAGTATTGCAGTCCGGTGTGGTGTGCTGTGGTTTGGTTTGGTGTGGTTTGGTGTCCTGTCGAGTCGAGTCGAGTGGAAACGGAGCGTAACGGAACGGAACGGAACGGGATGCCCGGAATCTCGGTGTTGAGACGCGTGTTTCTGCGTWCGCCAGCGAGCTAGAATGGTTGATCCGCACTTTCTTGGAGCGGCGGGATTCCGTCCGTTGGTTCTTGTAACGGTTCCAGCGCTGTCCCTTATCGATCTCCGACGAACCGTGTCGGCACCGTGCGATGCCATCGGCCTGCCGCACCAACCGATCGACCTTTGTCCGCATTCTCGTTTCTGTCCGGTGGTCGGCCCGGGATCGTGTTYGTTCTCTTGCGGTTCTGTTGTATCCCTCCACGCCCCTCACGCACGCCCCTTTGTTCCGCTCTCGTCTCGTCTCGTCTCGTCCGAATTGCTTTTCCCCCGCAAAAACAGCAACCACACCCGTGACCTGGTCCGCATGGGCAACGCCTTCTACGACTCGACCGACGTCGACCCCGCAACCCGCCAGGCCGACCTGGAGCGGCTTTCGGTCTGCACCTGGGCCTTTGTCCGCTCCATGAAGCGCCACCTCTCCCCCGAGTGGGAAGACGAGGCCTCCTTCCGCCTGGAGCTTTACGAGCGACTGCCCGAGAGCCAGGCCAACGCCATCATCAATGCCGCCCACAGACCCAACCGCGCCCTCTTCGACCTGAGCATGGCCATCGAGAACCTCCCCATGCACTTTATGCGAAAGAACGAGATGCACAAGGCCCTCACCATCTTCGAGGACAACCTCGGATCGAGCGAGCGTCTTCTTACCTCCCCCGTCCCGCTCATCTACAACCGCCACACGGCCCGCTTCCTCTCCTTCTGGCTGCTCCTCATGCCCCTGGCACTGTACAAGCCCTTTGAGTCGACGTGGAACCACGTGGGCATGATCCCCGCCACGGCCATCATCTCCCTCTTCTTGTTTGGAATCGAGGAACTGGCCACRCAGATGGAGGAGCCCTTTACCATTCTCCCCATGCAGGCCTTTTGCGACAAGATCGGCAACTGGTGCAACGAAATCGTCTCGTGGGAGGAGGGAGACAACGGCATGRCCACCAACAAGAGCTACCAGGGACACTCGGAGGTGTACTTTGAGAACCTCGGCAGCAGCCCCGGCGTCGTCAACGGAAACAACGGAAACAGCTTTGTCGAGCCCCAGCTCCAGGAGTGGGGACGCCAATAAGCCGTTTCGCTTGCGTTGMGTTGCGTCGTTCTCGAGCAGTAGTGCACACCGTGCCGATCCGGGGTCCGCGGTCGACGCAACCCGATCGATCGACCAAGACGTGCGTGCATGTCGCTGCGCAACCCAGCCCCTAGTTTCGAAGCCAATCCCGGAGCAGCGGTCGGTTTGGTCGGTGGCTCGGTCCCTTTTTCATTGACGGTAGGATAATACTGTATACACTGCTTACTTAGTATTTCGTTATCATTTCGATCGATTCGTTTTAGCGCTGCCGTAAGTGGGCGGTCGTCCCGTCCGAGGCAAGCGATTGCGAGAAAAACAACCAATCGGTAGGAGCCGCGCATGTAGTAGCTCGTTCTTGTCCCGATTCTACCGTTGTCCTAGGTAGGCACTTGGACGATGAAATCTCCCCTTGGCACAAAAACAGCTCGGGAAGCACAGCACCATCCCCACCGGCATCGATCCCAGCGTCGTCCTGGCAACCACCGTACGACAAATGGAGGTGCTAGTGGCAGCCACACATGCCTACACATGGTTCATGGAGCAGTGGTGGTTGGGATCGTGGCGTGCTGCGGCGAGTGAGAGTAGTACCGCGAAGGGAAACCCAATCCCACTGCCACGCATCGTTGTGTAGTACTAGTACTAGTAGTGCTTGTAGGAACTTCAGATCCATGATCTCTAGTAGAGCTACTAGCAGTCCCACCAAAAGAAAACTCTGTATCTCATTTCGTAACCTCGTGAACTACTAGCTAGTACTAGTAGTAGTACCAAGAGAGGTATTGTGAAAAGAAATCAGGGAGAGTTCTTCTTGTTTCTTCTTGGTGGCAAGAATACTAAAAGGAGGAAACACTATTGGGTGGGTCTACCACCAGTGGTATGTCCAGCACTGGCACTTATGGTTGTTGTCGTAGTAGTGAATAAAACCACAATGTTAGAGAGTCATGCTGGTGCTACTAGCACTACTAGCTAATAGTACTAAGTACTAGTAGTAATATCATGATAGTAGTACTACTACTACTAGTACTAGGTGTTATTTACTAATAATTTATTTGCTGCTAGTACTAGTGATGCTGGCTGTTGTTGTTGTCCCTGCTGATGGCTTGTTAGTAGGCACCTTATTGTTCTCTTGTTGATTGCACCACTTTKGTTTGTTGCTGCCTTCTTGTTGTCATACTCCTGCTGGTGATGCTGACATCATTACTAGTAGTAGTAGAGCACTAGCACTACTAGTAGTATTACTAACATCACCACCACCACTAGCTAGTAACAATACTTCTAGCACTAGTAGTACTAGTAATTTATGTATTTATGCATGTTCTTGTGACAGCAGTGTGGTTTCATCTCAAATGCTACCAGAAGTAGTTGTTGTAGTAGTAGGAGCACCAGTAGTAGTGGTAGTATGAAGAACTTATTTTCTGGTACTAGTAGTACTACTACTCCCACCAATTCAAGTGCAGCCCAATCGTTACTAGTACTATTGCTGGTGACAAGAACAGTAGGGGAGTCTCCTACTACTTCTTGTAAAAATAAAAATGGAAATACAAGCATGCTGCTGGAAAATATTAAGCAAATTCCATAGTGTAACCCTGCAGCTGCTAGGATTTTGAGTGATATTATTTGATGGTCTTAGAGCAATAGTRCTACTAGTAGTACTATTAACTGCTACTATAATGAGCAAATACTGCTGATGCCTGTGTTCATCTATTAGGCAAATYGCCATTGCAAGAGCTCTGCCATGGCACAATTCTTCCTCAGCTGCTTGTCATTCTGCAATGGGGATTAGTACTATCACTGAAGTCAAATCCTGTTCTGTTCTGACTTTTCTTGTGTGCCCATTTCCATATTGATGTGAATGTTCCCTTCCTTTAATGAGGTTCTGGGATTTGTAGACAGAATAGCATTCTAAATTGTGTGAGACATGTCTTTTAATCCTGCTGTGACATATTTGACAGTGACGTGAGTAGTTGATTGAGATTTATAGCCTTTGAATTTTGATTTMTTCCCTTCAAGTTCCCAACAACCACAGCAGTGGTAGAATAAAATAGGGAGGCTGGTTGCAGGAGGCATGATACTAGTGGTACAATTTACAGCAACAACAATAAAAAGAGTAAATGAAGAGAAAAAAGAATATCAACAACAATGGGAAAATWTTTAGTTTTGTTGCAACAAAAAATTATTTACAGACAGAATGATTGGCATTTGGTGCTGGATGGGTTCTGTACAGATGAAGCAAGCAACATCATGAAAGGAACAAGGATCAGAAATGATTTCCCTGTGCGTATCCCTAACCTTGAAAGAAGTAAAGAATGAACAAATAATCTTCATTAAAATTGGTCAAATCAGAAGTTTTTGGAAATTCAGGTGACAAAGAGGACCAAAACTTTCTGAAATTAGATGCCCCTGAATCATGTGGTGCATTTTAAAATTTAGTTGCGCAGAGGCATTTAATTATTTGAAAGGTGCATATTCTCAAAATTAGGTCCAGAACAATCTCTTGGACTTGTTCAGATACCACTTCTTGTATGCAAAGTCTCCTTTGCTGAGCTAGAGGCGTCTGTGCCTTCTTTTGAGTCTTTATTCTTTCACCCCCGAACTCCTGCTCAGACACTCCTGCTATCTTAACAAGTCCCTCTAGTACTATGAATAGCAGATAAGTGGGATTGCAAGAAGAAAGCCAGTTCAAAATAATCCATCACTGTTGGGATGTATGGTTACTAATTAGGTCCTGGTGTTGCTGTTGTTGTTGTTGTCAAAACAAATTATGTCCAGTTACAGGAGATATAGACTGACTACCACCAGTAGCTACTACTAGTACTACCATGATATATGTGTGTGTAACAATGGTTGTTTTTGAAGCAACAATTCAATCACGGGGAACAACCACAAGCATCAATTCAATATTRCATAGTACAAGAATTTCCCATTCATTCAAAATCAGGAACCTTATTTCACTAAACAAAAAAAGTCAGTTAAATAATATTGGTAGGGGAAGGGATAGAAATATAATGGTAATACTTGTTAGTATTGATTACTGGTACTAGTACATTCCTCTGGGTTTTCTGTCGCTACAGTAGTACTAGTAGTACTAATGWATTTCTTGTTGTAGTAGTACTAGTTCTAAAAAATAACAATACCAAGATGACTTACCCTATTGTTACTAGAGCAACACATCTATGACTATACAAGAATACTCTATATTTTTGAATAAAGGTCTTTTGAAATTCAGAATATACTTTTGGGAAACAGGACAAGATGGAAGTCTTTTTGGTCTTCAATTGCATATTAGTAGTAGTGGTGGTGACACCTAACTACTAGCTTAAGAGGAGGTCCTCTACACAAATTATTGTTATGGTTCTCAATCATGGAAGATTCGTGAGGAAGAAGAAATCAAGGAAGATTGATCTATTGGGCAAGATTTATTTCTTGGACAGATCTAGTACAAATTAYAGATGGTGGGGGGGGGGAAACATCTGTTTCCTGTAGTGCCAGATACTAAAAGCAGCACTTCCACCACCAGACACCAGCACCAGATAGACCAGCACACTATTAGTACTAATGCAGTAGCACAAACAAATTTATACAATTGCACTAGTAGTACTAGTATTACTACTAGTAGTACACCACAGCAGTACTACTAGGACTAGTATGATGATGTGCTGCAATTGAAATTGGTACTTCTTCTGCTGGTCCTATTACTAATGGGTGTCCTTCTTAAAACTGCTGTTGTTTTTGTTGACTGTTGGATCTGACCAATATTGACAACAAAGCTTGTTCTTSTTGAATCAGGAGTACAGCAACTACTAGTAGTAATACTGRTACTAGAGTGCATAAATACTTTTATAACACTAGCCCAGTCCAGAATCAATTTTCATTAGTTACTAGTAGGAGGAGTAGTACTACTAGTGCACTCTATGCTGATGACACCACTGATGGAGCAAGAACAGCTAGTACTAGTACTAGTACTAGTAGCCATGGTGATGGTGGTATTCTTAGTAAGAACATCACACAAACCGGATCYGTGGTATTGCGCATTTCAGGGGGCTGGTACCATGATCGAAGTTACMCTTCTTAGTTTTTCCTGATTGGATAAAAATTTGGAAAAACCCTTCACGACTCCGTATCGCCAGAATATGTTTCCGGAACAAGCATTATTTTACTCCAAATTATCATAAGTCAATGCTGAAAGCGCAAAAAAACTAATCCCTAGGATGGAACTTCTTCTTACTCTCCTCCCTTGTTTGTTGAACTCTGCTCTTTGTCAAAATTTTGTCACAGTGTTTTGAGACAAGTGAGCAACGAGCATATTATTGTAGTAGTTCTTATACTACTGAAGATACACTCTGATGCCAAAATATTGCTCTGTTTCTTTCATCTTTCCCAAAGGTGCAACAACAACTCA
>CAACVS010000196.1:0-17161 GCA_900660405.1 Pseudo-nitzschia multistriata | reverse complement strand
CGCTGTAATTCACTCAGCTCCCCCGAAGAATACGATTGAAGCAGAGCAGTTAATCAACAATGCTCTTGCCACCGCCATGCACGCCACCAGATGTGCTGTCAGCACAGCTATTCACACCTCTCCAGGAGCAATGGCCTTTAAACGAGACATCATACTAGTAGAGATCCCTCTGATGGCAGACTTGATAACCATCAGAGACAAACGCCAACATATCATCGACCGTAATCTACTGCGGGAAAATGCAAAGAGGATCAATCACAAGTTCTGTGTAGGACAACAGGTCAACATGAGGATGTACGATCCAACCAAACTGTCCAAAAGACTACATGGTCCATATCCCATTGAGGAAGTAAATACCGTTGAGGAAGTAAATACCAATGGGACTGTGGTTATCCAGCTTAGCAAGGATATAACTGAGACTGTTAACATACGTAAACTGGTTCCTCACCAAGCACTGTTAACRACTCCTACAAAAGATTCCCAGTAGGAATATTACATAAGAACTACTACGTAACAAAGTAATATTCCTGTCGGGGATAATGATGGTGCAACGTGCATCGGTCCCACGAGAGCGCAGGTGATCGCGCGAGACCAAAGAGAACCAAGCCGGTCAGCCCCCTTTGGACATTCCAGATCAAGTCCTGGATTGGAGGTACAGAATCCCAACTCGACAAATCATATTCTCTCAACTTACTTCATAATTTTATAATTCGTCTAAATACCTAATTTAATCACGTAGTTGATGCAGTTTTTGGATGGCATTCATGATTGAAAGGCCAGGATTCATAATTGAATCACCTCGAACCATTTTGTTTTGTTTTGTTTTGAGGGGAATCGGTCATTTTAAAAACAAGCTCAGTAGAACCTGGTACATGATGTACGAGCAAAAGTTAATAACTTCAAATCAAAGTTTAGTAGAACTTGAAATTATTTCTTATTGCTCTCGTCTGGCTGAGTCCGGTTTCAATTGTTATGAAACTCGTAGTACGTAGTCACTAAGAAGATAATACTGTTTCTTCGAACATACCGTATGGCGGAGGATAATATCACGACCCAGAGCGCATCCCGTTGGAAGCTACGAAAGACTCGAAAGGTTCGATTGTATCATTAGCAATCAGGAATCATCGCCAACCGGATGCCGATTTCAAAACTAATAGCGATTGACATTCCAAGCGCGTTCTAGAAACAACAATCTGCACGATCYACAGAAATGCGAATTCAACRCGTMGTGTAGAAACCGCTCGCATCTCGGACCAACATACAGCGACGAATTCTATGGATGAAGGCATGGGACCACCGCACGATGTTTTTGGCCGCTGCTAGAGTGCAAAGCGCCTGTGCAACGTCCCGTGGAGCTGCGGTGTTGCGAAACGATAATGTGCCAGCCCACTGTTCGAGGCAGGCGGGAGTGGGACCACTGCMGGGGATAGCTTTTTGTTGCCAGCCAGGGACGCGGCACCCGACAGCTGCAGTAGCTACGGAGTAGTACAAGTACGTACCGACGAACGTTGCCAGTTGACTTTCGGGATGTACTGCATCGGACTCGTGCCTTCTGGCCGGTACTTTACTATTACGGTACGTAGTAACGAACTACCTGTTGGTACGGTAGGTTTATTTTATGACGATGCAGCGGAAATACTAGAAACTTCACCTCTTTTTATCGCATAGTGTGTTTACGTGCTTTCCTCGCGTCTATGGTAGCAGAGATGTTATGATACACGAGCAGTTTTATTTCAACATCATGTTGTAGCAAATATTAACCATGCATCTATTGATTAKTACGCTCTTTACAGTTGTATCTATAGATCAGTTTGTAGTCGATTGTTTGATAATAATACATTTCCAACTTAGAATTGTTTAGATTGTACTATGTGCATACATTGTATCTGGTATCAAGTGTCAAATACAATACAATCTATTGCGTCTAAGCAGCGTCTGCACAGTACTGTCGGAGGACAATATGTGCAGTGTTATGTGCAAATTCGTGCAAATGGTATTGGCAACCAATCGATGCTCTTCTTCTCCTCGCAAAACTAGTAGTAGTTGCCAGAATAGAGACGTCTTCTTCGTCCTCGCAATAATCCTGTTGAAGCAGATCCAAGTGAAGTGCTGCTGCTGCCTCGCCTTGATCGCCATACGAGTTGCTTGATTCGAAATGCTGTTCCTGTACCTGCCGTTGGTATTGATCAACCAAGAGAACTATGGACGACAGCAAGTCCTGGAGGCATTCTTTGTGCTTCGGTACATTGTTTATAGATCGGTAGAGCTGACTCAAGTTGTTGCACACAATCATGTGGAACCGAATGTGATTACCGCAGTTCTTGGAAGAGTGCCGGTTGCTGCTCGGACGCGGACTTTGCTGCGGACAAACGTCGCCCTCTCTGCTTGGCGGTTCCTCTTCGCTGGTGCACGGGCAAATGCCGGTCTCTTCGGAGCKCCCGTGCTTCGACGGGTCGGCGAGGGTGTAGAGCCTGATCGCGATATCGGAGAATCTTGCCTGCCTCTGGCGCTTGGTTTCTTCCTTTCTGGTGCTTGCTGCYGCACTCGTCGTTGTGTTGCACGCAACGGTAACGCTTGCCGTGCCGAGCGCGATGCTCCACAGCTGGAAGGCCAGGGCGATGTTGAAGTTGATGACGGACACGAGTGTCGATTCCTCGATCGAGCCTTCGAGAATGTATCGAGGAGGTATGCGGATCGGCCTCCGGTATATCGATCCGGGGCTGCTTTTGAGGCGGCCGTCTTCTTCCTCTGGGGGAGTCCAGAAGTATCTGTTGTTGCTCGCGTCTTGTTCTTGTTCTTGCGGAGCGCATGGAACGGACGATCGCGGAGGGGACAGTCTCCGTTTCTTGGTGTTGGGTCCGTTGGCGACATAGTCGGAGCGTCCGGTCCCCCCGTTTTCCTTCATCTCCCGTTCCAGGACGATGGCATCGACGATGGTTTCGGAGTACGAGAGGCACCCATCGAGGGTGCAATCGCAGCACGGATCCCCCGCGTACGAGGGGCCACCGCTGCCGCTGCTACAGCTGCTGCTGCGTTCCAGGAGTTTCAGCGCCTTTCCCAGAGACTTTATGGCTCGCTCGTGCTCCCCGATTTCTATGCACAACACGGCGCTGTTGTTGAGCTTTTGTGCGTAGGAGTTTGCCTTTTCTCGAGAAAGGACGCTCCGGGAGGTGCTTCGGCCGCTGCTGCCGCCGTTCGTCCCGGCGATGCTGCCGTTGCCAATGGAAGGACGGCGGTACCCAAGGCTTTCCTGGTGTTGGTGCTCGATGGGGTGCGAGGGGCTCGAGGACGGAGGTTCCATGGTGGTTACGGTCTCGTACGSTCGGCTTGGTTTTAAAAGAGTTCTTCTTTGAAATTTGTGGTGCGCTACGGTATTGTAAGTGTAGCTTTTCTTTGATTGCTTCTGACTCACGAGGTTTCAAACAAATTCTTTTTTCCCTCTCTCCTTCTTCTTATCAATTAGTAAGAAGAACGTTATCATCCACAAACAGAACGGTAATTGCGATTGAGCACGATCAGGTAAATTCGCGATCTCAATTGTTTTACTGTTAAGTTCTGAGCATTTTTTTTCGTTTAAGGGTTACAAAGGGCAATATAATTTGATTGTCCCCATCTTACATTACCAAAACTMAAATAATTAATCTTTCACCGTAGACCAGAAAAAAGAATAGGATCTCCTTTTTATTTTACTTAATYGTCTCAATCTGCTTCAAAAGAATCGGAACTTTTCAAATAACCCTTGAAACTGTACCTAAGTAATTTTTAGGACACGGGTCTCAATAAGTAGATTGTTTCTTATGAAGCCATAGGGTTATAGAAACAGAAATAGYAWGGTTACGATAGGCAATATAGTTTTTCGGTTCGTACACTGTTAGATGCGAAAAAAATATGCTGTACGAATAATATTGTACTGTATCCTGCTGATTGTACCGTCCTGTACATTATTGGGAATCGGAATGTTCTGATATTTTCCTATCCCGTTTGAGAATGGGAGGTATAATAAAGTACAATCTGCAGAACGAAATTCTTCACTATAAGTATTCATTTCGTGGATAGCGCTAAGTACTAGTTGAAGAATGAAAAGTTGTTTAAGTAAAAGCAGATTGTTCGATGTCTTGTCATTTTCTGTATGCGATCTTGCTATGCCGTAAGTAAGARATAAGACGATCCGTGCATTTTCCGATCCTAGATTCGGGTCATCGCTGGGATTCGGTTCTCAAGAAAAAAACATCACGCGGGTTTAAATTCAAGGATCGAGTGATCCGTGGCGATGGTCGCGCGCGGCACGTGGTACCGTAGCCAAGGAGGGCACGTGCGGTACATACCGTACGTTCGTTTAGGCAGGGACTTAGGCTAGGGACAACGGACGACCCCCTTTCTTTTCGTGTACCAGAAATAATAGATAGGAGTACGTACCGTACTTGGTACCTACATGCTGCGAGTGCCACATGTATCGTCGCACAGGACTCACTAAGCCGAGTCCCAATAAAAATACTTGTCCTGACTCCGTAGAAACTTGTACCGTAAGTACGGTACCGCAGCAGCGTTTTTGGGATCACACAAAGTGGGGATAGGTGATAGGTCCTGTGTGATCGCGTCCCAATGAGCTGGTATGTTCTATGCAAACTCGTACAGTGCCAGCCCAGGTAGTGTTTGTGACATGATTTTTAACGGTTAAAAACARTTCCAAAATTAAGCTAGGCGACGGTAGGTTCGAGTACGAGTACGTACTCCCGATTTTTGGAGAGAGCGAGCCTCGCACGCATTCTCTGTCAACGGGAAGTGTTCGCACGTCCGAGTTTTCTGTGCCCGACGATCAATGACAAAAAGTGCATCCGAATCGAAGACGGGGGAAGAACGCAATTCGTTCGAGGCCGAGCGAAGAGATACACGAAACCCCAAGGCAAGGCAAGTCAAGGCAAGGCAAGGCGAAGAACCGGGAAGCAAAACAGCACCCAAAAGCCAAGAGGCAGAGAGCCCGGCGAGGAACATTTCCACACAACCAGCAAAGAACAACCAACAAACACACAGCACACCGCTTGTCTCTCCCATGGGCGTCGCCTCCGACTTTCTGCCCCGGGTCCTGGAATCCGGGGGCCGCCCCCTGGACCTGGCGGACTACCGCGGGGGGATCCCCGTGGACACCCCACGGGCCGGAAGCAGGAGCAGAAGCAACAGCAACAGCAACAGCAACCACGAACGCCGAGAAAAACGCCCGCTGAGGATCGGGATCGACGTGTCCTCGTGGATCTACCGGGCGGGCTTTGCCCTGGGGGACCGCCTCATGGGGGAGGACCGCTACCTGACGGCCCTCGGGCGGGCCGACCTGCAGCGGGAGCAGCAGCAACAACAACAACAACAACAACAACAACAACAACAACGGGGGGCCGGTGGGGAGGCCACAGCAGGCGGGGCCACGGAGAACAACGGGGTTTCTGCTTTGGATTCGAAGGAAAATCCGATGGACAATCCGATGGACAATCCGGGGGACTGCAACCATCCGATCGAGAGTCCTTGCCCCATCCAGCAGCAGCATCTGCAGCACCATCCGAAGCAGCATCTCCCGGACCCGGTGGCGGTCCGGGACTACCGCGAGGCATGCGCAAACTACGTCGTCAAGCGGCTGGAGCTCCTCAAGGAGGGGACCAACGCCGATCTGCTGGTGGTCTTTGACGGGCGGACGCCCCCCGTCAAGGCCAGGACGGTGGCCAAGCGAAGGAGGGACCGGTGGAAGTACCAGAGCCTCCGGGGGGAACGACCGGGTGCGAGCGAGACCGCAATTGCCCACCAGGACAGCGAGAACAAAGCCAGCAACCACTACGACAAGAACAAAAAAGGCGTCGACGCCGACGTCGAGCGGCGCGTCCGGGCCAAYCGCCGCGCCGGACCGGGGGAGCACCTCCCGGGGATCGTCGATTGCCTGCTGGGCAAGCTCCGGCAGAAAGCGGCCTGCTTCGGGGGGAGGGGCCTTTCCGCCTGGATGGTGGCGCCCTACGAGGCCGATTCCCAGCTGGCCTACCTCTCGAAGCGGTCCTACATCGACCTGGTGGTCACGGAGGACTCGGACCTCGTYGCCCACGGGTGTCGATCGGTGCTCTACAAGTGCCTCGACCACCAGGGGCCGGGAAAAGGGGCCGGCCGAGGGAACCGGACCGGGGGCGGCAACGCCAACGTGGACAGGGACACCGACGCGTCCATCGACATCGACATCGACATCGACATTACCCGGGGAAAACTCCTGGAATTCCGCGACCTTGGGAGGTCCGGACCCTTTCCCGGCAGCGGGAGGGCCACCAACCCCACTGCCACTACGAAGCACAAGCACAAGCCCAACCCGGTGCCCGATCTGGCGGACTTTACCCCCTCCATGGTGGCGGTCCTCTTTGTCCTGCTGGGGTGCGACTACAACGGCTACGAAAAGCTCCGGGGGATCGGCCTGGCCACCGCCTGCCGGATCGTCCGCAACGCCTTTCTCGAACCACCCGGGAGCGGCAGCGACGACGGCAGCGACGACGGCAACAGCGACCATCGCCCCACCACCAAGTCCTGCCTGGAACGGGTCTGGGAGGAGGCCTACGCCAGCTCCTACGACCCCCCCGGGACCTTTACGGAAAGGTTCCGGGAGAGGTACCAGGCCTCCTTTGCCGAGGCCCTGCTCATGTACCGGCACCCCGTCGTTTTTGACCCCCTGCGGAAGACCTGCCTGCGGATCGGGGGCGGAAGCCACCGCGGCACCCACCGCGAGAGCGGCGACGACGACGACGACGACGACGACGAAGAGCTGCTCAAGGGCTGCAAAGAGTACTCCGAGCTGCTGGCCGATCCGGAGCGGTGGGTGGCGGTGGTGGGAGAAGTCCCGTCGACGAGGGAGGAGTGCATCTCGATCGCCGAGGGCCGGACCCACCAGGAGTGGAGGATGAAAAAACCCACGCCGGTCTACGCCAGCAACAACAACAACAACAACAGCGACGGCTCTGGCCACCCCACCACCGCAAAGCGGAGGCAGGAGCCGGAAAACCCCTCCCTTTCAAAACGCCCCCGTCGCTCCCCGGCCGGAGAACGCGGGGAGCAAGCGTCCGTTGCCGCGTCCGTTGCCGCGGCCCCCCTCGGGCACGACGAGATCGTCGCCATTGCCGCGGGGGGCTATCGCAGGGASGATCCCCGGGAACCCATACACCCYTTGGCGGAAGGCGGACGCGGGCCGGCCGGAGGCGACCGTGGTCTCTCCCGGGCCCTCTTTCCGGAGCCACCCGCGTTGGCGGATGCGRGTCCGGATGCGGGGGACGGCASCGGGGCAAGCACGGGCCCGAGCCCGCCGAGCAGCGAGGGACGGACCGTCCCCCTCTCGGAAGCATCCGGCGACGAGTGGCCGGGAGGAAAGGACGAAGAATCCACCAGCCGGAACCTCCTGGCCTCCACCGCGACGCCCGAACCCGGCAGCGCGGGCGAGAGCCGGCCGAGCGGCAGCAACACCCCCGGCGTCGGCGCTGGAAGCTCGACGCAGACCTCGCTGGGGGCCACCACCCAGACCCTGTCGTCGTCCGCGTCGGGGTCGCTGCCCTCGCAGACGCAATCGCAGTCCCAGACGCCCCGGACTCTTCCCGGGAACCCAGACGCCGCAAGCCGTGGGGGGACGCCTCTGTGTTCTACGCCCGAGGCGGAGAGCGTCGACCTCCTGGCCTCCTCCTCGCCCTGCACCGCCACCGCTACCCCCCTTTCGCGGAACGAGGCCGAGCCCACGCCGGCCCGAGAAGGCCACCGAATGCCCGCGCYKTCCCCGGAACGCCCGGGCCTCTCGCTCCGGACGCCGCAGAGGGGGCCGCCACCGCTGTTTCTTCCGCACRGCGGAGCGTCGGCGAAACCACGGTGCGACACCGACGCCTTTTTGTTCCAGACGCAGTCCCCGCTGGCGGTGGCCCGAACGCCGGAATGGCACCGGGGCCAAAGCCTGTGAACGGGGAAGGGGAGTCTCCCGCGGGAGAGGAAGGCAACCCGGAACGGCACGTGCGTGCCTAACGAACCACCCATAGGTAGATTGCGATGCGATACGATACGATACAATACAATACAATACAATACGGTACGATAGACACCACACGGAATTCTGTGGTTTTTAAACTGTAGTCGTAGCGTTGATCGGTGCGGATCCCCGGTTGGCTTGCTTTTGTAGGGGAACGCGGATTGTGTCATCCCGTTCCGCTTGTGTTTGCCCATCATCTTTCGCCATGGCTCGTCTGATAAACCTGGCTTKCCGTGGTTTCRCAAACTCTGCCGCATCTGGCACCCGATCTCGCAGGCAGTGTTCCTTTCCAACGTTCTACTCACACTCGGTTACTCAAAAATAATATCTAGATGTAACAGTTTGGGGGTAAGATGCATTTTAAGTGTGTTATTGGTTTCCTTTCGTTTCTTTTCTTCCGGTGCTTGGCTTGTACTTCCGCGTGTAGTTTATACCAAGTCACTGAAAGGAAGAGGCTGAATGGTGGTGAGTTCCGTGTCGCCGGGGCTCTTCAAGAAATATCCTTCCTTGGGAAGCTTGGGTGTTCTCTTGAGGTTGACCTTGACACCGGTCTTCTGRGCTTCGGCCTTGGCGGCCTCGTTGGAGACTTTTCGGGCGAGGATTTCCTTTTGGCACTTGGAGTGACGGACGTGCTCGATTCGGACATGGATGCGCTTCTCGATGATGCGTCCGTTGACGAGCTTGTTGACACGAACACCGACCGAGGCCTTGGTAACGTTGAAGACAATACCGGTGCGTCCGTGGTATCCCTTGTGGGGCATACCCTTGTGGATGGARGGGTTGGCAAAGATGTCGACGTAGTCTCCGACCTTGACGTTCATCAAGTATTGCGAGAGGTGGATGGGTCCATGCTGCCGGAATTTCTTGGCAAACATGTGGCGCGTGCGCGCTCGGACTCCGTAGGAATGGGGCATCTTGCTATTGGTGGGGTTGGGTGGTTACCGAAAAAGTGCGACGGGCGATGATCTGCGGGTGGCGGAAAAGGGAACGAGAAAACGAAAACGGGTGCGTGAGCGAACAAGAGTTAGAAACGACCGGCATTTCTGGTTCGGTGCAATCGAACGAGGGCGGGGATCGAGGTAGGGGATGACCGAGGCGTTCCCGGAGGAGAGTGGGGAGGATGTGTGTGTCTAGTGGATGGCGGGGATTCCGGTTGCAGATCGAGGCAATGGCATGCATACTTCAGGAGCAGGTGGATCTGTTCACCACAGAGTAGAATAGCTAGCTGGCCGAACGGGTGTCGGTATGTTGCTTCGGAGTTTTGTTTCGCCTGTGCTCGGTTCTGTGTTCTAGACATTCCAAACCAAGCAACAAGCGATAACCCATCCCGGAGGAGTGTTCAATCCTTTCTGTGTTCCCAACAATCGTCTTGCATCTCGGAAAGGACAGCGCCAAAAACCATTGACGCCGTCACACTCTCCATCAAGAGCCAAGGCCGTSGTATCTAAACTCTAACGGTCAAGTTACTGCAGGTGCCATCGCTGCCCTATTCCATGGTCGATGCCTCCTTTCCGGTCGCTCCCGAAGCGGACCGTCGCAAGGGCCATATTTCAGGCAACACCAGCCAATGCAACACCACCAACTACACCAACTACAGACTACGCCTCTCCCACACCATCTCCCACCAAGATCCCGGCATCAATCAATAGGGTAACGAGTACAAAAGGCAACCGCCATGGTCGCTTGCCGAGGGGGTAACACACCTTACGCTGTTAGGGAAAGATGATAGCGGAAGGCCAGCTAGAGGATTGTTCGATATTCCGTCTTCGTTGCTCCCGTGCGATCGTACGATGCGATACCGGTAGTTGCTCTACCGCGTTGTTCCACTTACTAAAACAAAACAAGCTTGCCTGGATTCGTGCACGGTTTGGGTGTGCGTGAATTGAAAGTCGTGCTGGGGGGGTGCGGTCGTCGTTGGTTTTAGTAAGCGAATGTAAGAGGTAAGACGACAGCGTAGCCTTTTGCCCTCAAGGTCCGTCCTTCGTTCCAGGATTGTTTTGTCAGGGAAAAAATTGTACGGTACGATACAGTGCGTACTCGTAGCGCGTTGTGGTAAAGTACCGTACTGTACAGAGTTTAACAACGGTTCTGTCTGTAACAAGGTGTAGGGACCCTACCAGGTTCTACACAAAAAAAACTGACACAACCTGCACACTAAACAAGCAAAGGGTACCATTAGAAAGCTCTGAGTCTCCTTTGTAAGGACGCCAAATATCATTGCTGGGTTCAAAGATCTCTTATTTCTACAACTGTTATACTACTTAATAGGGTGGAAACGCAACAAGCATCAACAACAAGAAGAAGAGGAAGAAATTTTCGAATTCAGCAGACACAGCACCAAGAACACCAGCAATGGTGTGACGCAACAAGAATGAGGAAGCTTGTTGTTCCCTTATTGGTGGCAATTCCAATTGGTCTACTGTAACAAGCATTATCTAATTAGTGGATCTACATCTTATGATTGCGATTCAGGATGATTTGGTTGTGAATTAATTTCTGACAAAGGGCTCGGTCGCTTCTTGTTTGATCCTTCTTCTTTCTTGTTGGTGTGACAATAATTTTTTTCATCTMCTACTAGTATTGCATTCTACACAGTTCTACGCATTTTGTTTTCTGAACATGAAAAACAAGCAACTGAGAGCTATCAGAACTGCTCTGGAATGGCATCTGAGGTCTTTTCCTTTGGGGACAATATGATCAGTCATACTAGTAGTAGTACTAGTGTTGGGAAGGTGTATGTGTGCTAGTGTCCTAACACATAGGTCCATAGTGGCTGGCTGCTGGCATGCTCATCTAACAGCTGGAATGGCAAAATTTTGCTATTTCTGAGACCGGCTGTGTGGTACAAAATAGGCCAGCAAGTGACCCAAAAACAACTCTAGACCACCAGACTAGTAAGCGCCCAGTCCTTATTGATATAATTACTACTACTACTTTCAAGTCTGTGCCATTGGGAACCCATAGAATGCTATGGCGGCTTAGAATTGGCTCACCAAAGTTACAGTAGCTGGTGGCCTAATTTTGATGTAAGAAATTAGCCCCGCCAGAACCCGCATTATACACATASTACCAGCAGCTGGTTGAAAAAGATTACACCATTTTGGATGAGTCAAAATTTGGATCACGTGCAACCCCTTTATACTTACTATATGTGTAGAATCCTTATGTAAAGAGGAACTCAGCCATGATGTCCTCGTGACCATTGAATATGATGTAACGTCAGTTTTTTTGGTCAATCTTTTTGTCTAGGCATATATTTTTGGTGGCAAAAGAACATTCTGAGGGTTCTCTGGGCACATTTTGAGTCAAAAATTCTGTGGAGAACCCCTCAAAAACAAAAATTTGGTAGCCTGCCTGTCTAGATTTTTTTCCTCCACGTGTAGCTTTTTGCTCAACTCCAACCAGTTTTTGGTGGCATTTGGTGCAACTCCATCTGCCTGTACACAGCCACCGTCTGTTGCTACTGTGTGTGGTACTCCAGACTGACAATACCTTCTTCTGTGTACGATTTGTACTGAGATCAATGGGTTCTGAAAATCTGCCATGACATGTTCAATCTTCAAAGAAAGTGGATTTTTGTGCACCTCCACTTATTGTTGTTTCAATTGGTGTCCCTGTTATGCTCACAATCTTCTTTCAATCCACTATAAAAAGAAATCTAAGATCTATCATACATCCCCTCCATATCAAGCGTCTTCATCCACATCATACTATCAAGCCTCTGCATCGGTACCTTATCAAGCCTCTGCATCTAGCCTCCCCATCTGTATCATATCAAGCCTCTGCATCTAGCCTCTGGATCAATCCTCTGTATCCAGCCTCTGGTGTTTACAGCATTCAAGCTACTGTTAATTTGTTGTCAAGAAAATTGAGCAGTTTGTGCAACAAGAGTGACCACACTGTTAATGTTTAGTTGCTGAGGACCAAGCAAACTAAGGATCCAGTTGCATATTGATACTCAATTTTCTTGAAGAAGCATTCTTGTGCTTCTTCCAATAATTGCTCAAGGCGGAAACACCATGACCGTCCAAAGCGCATTGACTGTTCCCAAGCTAGGAAAGCTGCTGCTGAAATTGTCATTTTCAACAAAGCAGAAGCTAAGCTTGCTGATATGTTGCAATCAAGAGCCTTAAAAAAAGCCTCAGCTGCATCAGTAGTATTGCCCATAGATGCTGGCAATGCRATGGTCAACACTCCGACCACTACTGGTTCTGGCAGGTCAAAAGGAGTTGACTACTTGGAGTATCTTTCTGATGCTAGTACTAGTAGTGATGATGACAATTCCTGTGCCAGTGATTGTGACGATGACAGTATTCTTAGTATTGACAAATATGTCAACTTTGGAGGAAGCTGCTTCAGCGTCAGAAAAGAATATTCAAGTTGCTATTGCAGTTTATTTTGAATATGTGTTGGGTGCACCATCGCAGGCTCAATGGAAGGAACAAAAAAAGTTTTAACTAATGCTAAGGCATTCAACCAAAACCATCRAAGGCCTTCAGATGTGCAGTATGCTCAGTTATTGAAGAGGTATCCCATTGCAGAGCAAATGGTACAAAATATACTGGTGACAGGGCACAAATCACATGTGGTAGGAAGCCAATAGTGACTTTGGATAGTATTGAGGCAGAAATTCTTGCTACAGCTATAGAGGATGGTAATAGTCTGAAGCTGTCATCCCATTTGGTAAATGTATATTGGCAACAGGCTGGGCTACCATCATTCATCATTGATCTATGCTTCCATCTATGGATGTTTTTGCAGGCTCAACCCATGCATACGTCGGTTGGAGAAAGGAAAACAAGGATTGTCTGATGTCAAATYCACTTGGTGCCATGCTAGTAGCTTTTGCTGGTTTTCACAGCTTATACTTCAATTCAGAGTGATTACATTCCATGATAAAAATTTTCAAAGCTTCTTGGAGATGCTTGTAATGTCAACAATCCACCAGCAAGCTAGTATGATATAGATAAAATGACAAAGCTTGAGCTTACAAATGTTACATGGTTTGATAAAATGCATAAAAAGTGTTTTGTTGGTCACAATTAATACCCCTAGCATTGTTTTATTGCTATTTAGACAAMATACTAATCTGACAGCATTAATACTAGTATCTGCTGCCTAGAACCAAWATCATAATATTTTAACAGCATATGCACTAATATCAGCCCAGGAACAAAATCACTGTGAGGGTCATAACTTGGTCAAAAAAGGGAGTTAGATCACTATATTTAGCATCACATACCTCCCATGGCACCAATATGAAAGAATTTTATCTTTCTTTTGAGACACCTCTTTTAGTCATGGTGGAAGAAGAGACTCCTCACTGGGTCAACACCAAAATTTGCTCAAAAACCAGTCATATTGTGAGCACTATCATAACTTGCTCAAAATAGAGTGTCAGGTGAATCTATTTAGCATCACATCCCCCCCTGGCACCAATAGCAAAAGGTATCCTTTTGTTGTACTAATTAATGATATTTTGGGAATGATGGTCCACACACGGACAAAATACCAGTATTTGCTGGCAAGGGTCCAAAATCAATGTGAGGGACATATCATTGTGAAAAAATATTATTTAAACCTTTAATTTAGTTTCACATACCCCCCATTGGCACCAATAGACAGGAATATGATATCTTGCCATGATGAAGCTCACATAGTTAGTATTGTTTATTTATATCACTAATTATTTATCCTGTAGTAAGGGATCAGCCAGTATTAGCACAGTACCACTACTAGACAGTATGGTACGTACAAGTATTTATACATGTGTAGAATAATGTCTTTTTGTATGTGCATACGTATGTTTGTCAGTGGCAGCTTCCTCAATCATTATAAAGCTTATCCTGGTGGCCTAGTTTCATGAAAAAGTATATTCGCCCAAGCCGAATAATCTCATTTCTGCTGGTGTCATCCAGTTGAACAATGCAAGAGATATTGACAATCCTGTTGCATCAAGTATGAGTATGGTTGGGACTCACCAGTATGGCCAAGGTATATTAATGGAGTACAAACAGAGGATGTTTCTTAGGAACTTGATTTACTTAGTGCTACTTCATATCATGGTAGATATGAGCCCAAATGTTATCAACAYGGTTATAGTATTAGTAGCCCTTACAGGCACAACTTGCTGAATCCATACCCCTGGGCCTCTCCCTTTGGGTTTTATACTGAAATACAACAACAGGTGGAGCTGATTACATTATCATTGATGAAAGCTGGTGGACCAAAGACAAGAAGCTTTCAGTACTGGTACTGTACAAGAATCTCTTTGTAGACCTTTCTTTAGTCTAGTATACCATGGCACTTCTTTAGAGGAAGACCCTGGCCATTGCATGAGTCCACTAGCATACCCATACTAGATTGAAATCCTTAGTGTTCTCCTCTACTATCTCTTCTCTCCTGGAGAAAATGGCTGGTTTGATCCTGCCTGAAGAGTCAAGTACTAGCACAACAAGCTGATGGTATCAGGACCATCCATAAGTACTGCTTGTCAAGAAGAGCAAACTAGTACTGTCAGAGCTAGTACCAGTACTTGTATTGTAAAATTTTTAGTAGTAGTACAAAGTAACAAATAGTAATAGGAGTACTAATACTAGAATCACCACCAAGCAGCAGTACTTTTCATAGCACTACTAATAGATTTGAAGGTTTTGCATGTGACTACTACTAGAGCAAGTATAGTAAGTAAGAGTTAATCTTCGATTAACATTCCATATGTTTTAAGACTGTACATTGAGTAACTGCTGCCTTTAAAGTAGTAGTCACATTGACCATCAAATAGTAGTAGTCCAACAATCTTTTGTATAACAKGTAGTAGAAAAACCTGGTTTGRTTGAGAGATTAGAATTTGGCCTCCTTTCATAAAGGTTGAACAGAACAACAAGCACAGCACAAGAAGCAAAGTAACTTTGCCATTGATGATGCTGGGAATCCAGTGATATTAAAAAAATTCCTACTAGGAGAGAACTTTTCATGGATCATAGTTCAAGAAGAATATGATAAAACAGAAACCCATAAGGTGAATATTGAGGGTGCTGTTCCAGTGACCTTGCAACAAGCCAACAAAGGAGGTACTAGAACATCATTTTGTGACAGAGCAATGCAACAACCACTCAAGAATTCCCCAGCATCAGATTTTTCAACATGATTCTTTCTTACAAAGAGGGGGTGGGCATTCTTGAAATGATTAAATGTTCTGACTACAAAGAATCTAGATCCTCATTTGGTTTCCAGTGGAAAGATAACTTGTTGTTGTGAGGATGAATGTCATTTTTAGCTTGAATTCTTCTTCATTTTGTTCTTCTCTAAATCCATAGTTCTTGTTTCCTGCTACACAAAAAGATAAAATTTGTTTTAGAACTATTCATCAGATGTCTGTGTCTTCTTTCCTGTTTGTGGTTTTACATTGCAGTGTCTCTTTTTTAGTGCTACTTTTTGTGTTCCTCTCTCTACTAGTAGTATGGTTCTAGTTTTGTCAAACATGATGGAACTCATGTTGCACATCTTTATGATCTCTGAATCTGCTAGTGGCGGTTCTATTTTTCTTCTTTGAATTGAATTTAACAATATTTGCATGGATATAGAGTACAAAGAGTTACTAGGTACGGACCCATTGCTAATAATTTGTGTGCCCCTCCTATTAGTATCCACTCCACGCTATAAACCAGCACTATACTGTAATTCTAGTACTAGTAGTGGAGAAACCTAAAGAATACCAGAATCTTTTTTGCTTTGAAAAGGCATTGATGGGTACTACCACTATGTATGGCAATTAGTGGTGCAGTGTTGAGTAAAAATTGTTTTATTTTCACAAATGAAAATTACTCTCAATTAACATGACAAACCAAAAGTTGCAATTACAATGGTTGGGTGCAACTCCTTGCTGGCTTTTTTGAATAAAAATGACCCCCCATACAAGAAAACTTTCCTTAAGAATGATAGTAAAAATTGCCATGAATCAATACTTATTTTTTGGCTTTCTATATCTGTGAGTCCAGTCTTTAACTGACTGGTAGAACAGTTCCAAATGATAAAATCAAATCTATGTAGTAGTACGACAAAAAATGGCTCTGTTTGAATGCTTATTCCAATCTTACTGCTGGCACAACAAGACTAATGGCAATAATACAACCATATAGCACTAATGCAAATCTAGTATGAAGTGCAAAAAGAAGCATTCTAATTGCTCAATTGTTGATCTTTTTTCAATAGTATATGTGCAAAGTGGACACACATATTGGAGTGGTACTACTAGAGGAAGTAAAACTTTCCTTATCCTCCTCGTTGCACTACTAGTACAATTCTGCCGCCAACAAGTACTGTGCCACTAAAGATATCTTTGTTGGACAGATTTCAACGAAAGAACCACTACAGTAATGATTCCAGACCATAAGATTGTGTTTCAAGGGGAATTAAAATCAAATTGTTCGTTTACCAAGAATCTACAATATTTATTGAACAACAACAAGAATTTTCAATCTTGACGCTGATAACAGTTTAAATCGAATTGTCATACCCATATGGCCAGGACCGACATCATCAAGTAACCTACCAAAAAGCCCAAAAGCTTTCGAATCTGCCATGTTTGTATCGGCAGGTCACTTTTGCCCTCTCTATGCGTCATGAGCTCTTTCATTGCGATCTCGACGATGGAAACGTACAAAAACGTGCCGGACACCATCGCCTGGATGATTCCAATTACTGTGACACTGTTGTCAGCATCGATTGCTGGTAAGAGGAAAATTCCTAGAAAGACGCCTGCGATGCTGCAAAGGCCAAAGACAAAGCTCAATACAAGGACGTGCAGTTCTCTCATGTGGGAGGCAACCATTGCGGAGCCGAGTGCGTATCCCGCGAATGCCTTGTGCGCCAGGACGGCCGACGTGGTCGAGGTGATTGACGCGGTGTCGGTCGCCACCCCAATAGCGAGTGCCTCGAAGAGACTGTGGAAGGAAAGGGCCGTTAGAAGCAGAACCGACGACAGCAGGCTCCCTTTTGCGTGATTGACGAGGTGGCTCTCGTGGTAGTGCACTGGGTGCTGGTAGCTAAAGCTGTAATCCCTCATCGAATCCAAGACGGAGTTGGTGCCGCTGGTAGATCTGCGGTGGTGGATATCTATCTTTTTCTTTGGAATTGTCC
>CAACVS010000195.1:24138-75308 GCA_900660405.1 Pseudo-nitzschia multistriata | reverse complement strand
ACAACAACAACAACAACAACCAACAACAACAACAACCAACAACAACAACCAACAACAACAAGTCAAATTTTTACCTGAGTTATGTTCTTGCAGGAAAGCCATTTAACTTCAAATGAGTACCACTGCAACACTAGTACTAGTACTTTGCATCACTATGACATCCGTGGTGAATCTTGGCTGTTCAGATATGAAAGATCAACGTAGGCGCCCTCAACTACTCCAAATGCTACTCGCATGCCTGAAAGTGGACCAACGGTACTGCAAGACCAGCATTTGCTGTTCAAAGGATTGTACAAAGTTGTTTGCAATAAAGTTAAAATTGTCACCAGTAATTCAAAGATGGAAGAAAGACGTGCACAATGGAAAATGTAGAATAAGATTAACACCTTCTTTGACTCACTTTGTGAAAAGCTTGTTGACCTTGGATTTGCTTGAGTTAGAATGGATGGTGAAGACAGTGAAGGTGACCTTGTGTTCCTTCCAAACCAGTTGAATCAAATTGTAAATCTTGACTAGAGTGGTTTGACTTTAGATGGCTGCTCCTTTCTAGCAGGAGGTCAAGCACCCACCAGGTACAGGCCTGCAAGCAGCCCAAGAACATTACCTGTGGTGCCAATGACACAAACAAGAGCAGCTGCCAAATCACACTTGTTGCTGGTAGCAATGCAGCTGGATTTCCTCTTGTCCTGCACTTTCAGCTGAAATTGACAGCAAAGGAAGAAGACAACAAGAGAATCCACACAACTGTTATTGCTGGTGTCCCAAAAACAGAGGGTGTTATGGTTGCATTGGATGTGTTGAAAATGGTATTACCATCAACTGCAATGAAACTTCTGGAATGAACACTGAAATTTTTTAAATACATTGAAGACAACATAATGAAGCTGTCATCTCCAGATGCAGCTGATATCCCAGGATGGCGAGTCCTTTTAATTTTGGACAGCAGTCCAGAAAGAAAATACAAAGAGTTGCTGGTGAAGCTCCATGCAAAAGGCTTTTATCTTCTTCCTGGTGTACCCAACACAATGCATGTGACTCAACCAATGGACAGAAACTGTGGACCGTTCAAATCAATGTACAGACAAAATTTGGAAAAGCTTGTGTTGCACCATCAAAAAAAGGGGGAAAAGGTCCGGCAGACTGATTTTCCACCACTTGTCTTTGGAAAGCAAAAAAATTGGTATGAACCTGTACAACTTGAGCATGCCTTTCACAAAGCCTTTGCAGTTGAGAAGACAAAGGCAGTATGGGCCAAGATTGGAATCAGAAAGTTGCTCACAAAATAATTAAGCTTCCAGATGGTAGCATTGATATTGACACTGATCCTAAGACGGCTGAGCTTGTCAAATGGGAACTGATGCAGCAATCCAAGTACAAAATGATGCTGGATTTAATGGAGAGATTTACCAAAGGTATACCCCAATGCTATCAGCTTCTACAACACCAGTGACAAAAGCTTGGACAAGGGAACAGCAAAATGCAATTGGAACTATAAAATACTCTAGTGAGCATTTTATTAGGACCAAAGGCCACACACTAAAAAGTGATGACTACTTCATTACTGAAGGCAGAAAGAGGCAACAATAGCATGTTAAGGAGCAAGAAACAGCAAAGAAGAAATCCCAAGCAGTTAGTGTGTTGAATGCAAAGGAACCAGAGTGATTGAGGAATTGCTATCAAAGGGGACAGATGTGTACAAGGAGGAAGATGCCAAGTCACTACCAGTGTCAACACTCAAACTGTTGTGCCAGTGGAAGCAACAGAAGAAGATCCCTGCAAAGAAAGACAGTGTATTTGGTATGTGGATGGAAGTCAGGAATGTCCCTCCTGCAGAGCCTTCCTGGAGGGACTCTGATGATGAAGCTCAAATGCAGAAGCTGAAGGAAGAAGATATCACAATCAGAGAGACTGAATTAGGAAGGGAGAGAGATAGACAACAAGATGAGGCTCTAACCTGCCTTACAGGGATGACTGAGGAGGAAAGACAAGCTGCAAAAAATCTTCCTGTTTCAGTTCTGGTGGTGGCTGTGTGAAGGGGGTAGTTGAAGAAGTCTAATGATAAGAGAGGCCCAGTACTAGTTAGTGCCTTAGCGCCTCAGTAGTAGGCGCATTAGAGAGTACTCCAGTAGAAGGAAATTTATGTTGAGAGAAATCTGTTCTTTGGAATGGATTTATATTTGGTAGTGTTTCTATATTCAATTCAGCACCAGATCTGAATTCTCGTAAAGAAAAAGTGAGCGAAAAATTAGCTCGGAAACGCTCCGAAATACTACTAGCAATTATTTCGACTGAAATAGTTTTTTTGGGAACGTGCGACAGGTTGAAGGTGAGGGTGTAATAATATCGCACTGTTCTCCATGTAGGCCGGTGCAGAAATAATACTGCAAAATGCCTGTCACGCGACATATACATCACACCACAACCTCGTACTAGTACTCGTACAAGTACGGTAGAAGATACTGTGTTGGGAATACATCGTACAGTACTTCGTACCTACTCGTACGTACTAAGTAAAAGATTGAATTAAACGGAAACAACACGGGTCTTTTCGACAAAAATATTTAATGTCCCTGAAGTTCAATTTGACAAGCCGTGAGAGTCGGTCATAAAGCAAAAGAACTTCGATGAAGGAACTGCACTACAAGTTTCGTACTCGTAAATCCACTATTCTTGGTGAAAACAAAAAGCAAGAACAAAAAATCGGAACAGTACGAGTTCCGTACAACAAGTGATTGTGAACAAAACTGCATAATAGTAATGCGATATGGTATCACCCTGCCGGGCACAACACTACAACTGCACAGGCCTCTAATTTGCTACCTCCAATTCTTACCGACCAACAACCAACCAATACACACAACACGATGCGAATTCGACGGCGAGGCCGATCCAAGGACAGCTCCAACAGCCACGACGACAATAGAGGAGGGATAATGCGACCTCCCTTTCTACTTCACAGAGAGCACCGCACGCAGCGATCACAGAATTTTACTGATACACAACACCATCGAGGTTATCATTCGGATGGAGCCCCCCAAAATGGTGCAAATGACAACAACGTCCAGACCCGTTTCCCCAGGTTTCGAGGGGGGCGGAGGCCGAAAACTCCAAGTCAAACAACGACGACGAATCGCCACAACAACAATCATTCCAAAGTTGGCAGCAGTATATACAGCGACGACGGATGCAGCCTAGATAGTTTTGTTAGTACCAATGATAGATATTATGGTACTAGCATCGGCACGAGTGGTGTCGAGTCGGATCCCTACGAATTCGTGGAATTCGAGCAAAATCGAGGACGAGCCACATCGGGTCGCCAAAGGCGAAAAAAGAAGAACAGCCTTCGCAGTCGTTCAAGCAACCGCGGCGACGACAGCATCGACCCCTTCGATTCTGATAACGGAAGCATCGGTGATCCTCATGCCACATCCCAACCCGCCTCTCCGTTCGAAGAAAACAGGCGAGATTCCTACAAAAACAACTACAAGAACCGAGCCCATGCACTGTCCTACGGAGGAAGCTTTGATTCCGACGACGATGCTTTGTTCTTTGAAGAGAGCAACTGTGACCAGAGCCATTATTCCGAGAGCAGCGTCGGAGAGAGCCCAAAATACGAGCCACATCGAAATAGTAGCATGTCGATTTCGAGAAGTCAGCACCTACAACTGAGCCATACCCTTGATGATTACCGTGGCGATCCATATAGCAGCGCTATCACAAACAACTATCACGATGACGACAGTGAATCTGATTCCGATGTGTCGTTCCGAAGAAACCGCCGGCACAATAATTCCTTGCGCCGACATAGCAGTCCCCGGTCAACCCCCGACATGGTGGACATGAACCAACGATTTCTGGAACACATGGCGAAGCGGCCGTCCAATGAAGGCAGCAAACGTATCCGCAAGGGCGAGGGCATTGAAGACAAGTTGTTTCGAGTCGTTCCTGACTACGCCTATAGAACTACCACTCCCTACATGACCCGCAAACAATTGCGGGCCGAAACCAACTCCAAATCGGCTTTCTACCACGACGTACGGCTGTACAAGGAAGCCTCTCAATCCAAAACGAGCAGCAAAAGCGGCAAGGACCGCCTGAAAAATTTTGGAGAGCTGCGCGTAGAAATACTGCAGTGCTATGGCTTGCCCACCACCTCTCTGATCAAGGAGGTCTCGGCGTACGCGGTGGCTGTGCACGAAGACGCGGCCTTTCAGACCGACATGATCCCTAACATTGCGAATCCTATGTGGCTTTCAAAGATGCGCAGGGCCTGCATGTTCGGGGTGAGCACCATGTATTCTCAATTGTACATAGGGCTCTTCGATCTAGAGCCTCTGATCGCCGACCCGGATGATGTAGTCGGACACATCGGCCATCCGGGATGGCTTCCACCCGATCAAAGGGCACGTCGTGGGAGTTTTGGGTTTGGAGGCCGAGGAGAGGGAAGAATGAGCTTCGGTGGAGGTGCCAATGGAAATCGCGAAGGCAGGGCAAATTTTGGTGTCCGCGAAGGAAGGTTGAGTTTTGGTGGTGGCAGTAGGGAGATGCATTTGAGCAATGTTGATCAAGCGTCGGGGAGAATCGGTCGCTCTGGCAGTATCGGCAGTCGTAGGGGGTCCGGCAACGAAAGCAACAAGAACGATACAGATGCTGAGGACGACGACGATTTGGATGACACAATAAAGTGCAACGACTATTGTGCCAGGGCTGAAGACTTCATTGGCCACGTGGTCATTGATGTGTGTAAATTGCGCCCGGGAACTACGTACGACGTCACCCTTCCATTACGCAGAAGCAAGCACGTCTTTTCGCGGGACCCGAGGGGGTCGGTCCGCGTACGGTTGCACCTTACATGGAATTCCGAGCGGTCCGCTGTGCTATCATATCTACCCCGGGGCTTGCCGGGCGGAACAACCGGTAGTCAGCTGTCGAACAAACCGAACACACGATTCACTATCAATTGCGTCGACGATCGCGCTGCACGGAACGTCGCTCATACCATACACGGAGTCCACATGCCTGGCAAGTTCGATCCAGTGTTGGTAAAGGCAACCATGAGGGAAATTCACTGGACGAGGATCCACCTTTTTCGGTATCTACGCCAGAAACAGATCTATAATCTCTGTAACTGGGTGTATCCGAGCATTTCCGGTTTTTGTTTTTTAGCGTGGATGCATGCGGTGTATTACAACACAGTCCGGTACTTTCCCGGACACGTTGTGGTGTTTTTCCTTCTTCATCTTATCAAAAACTACTCCTATTATGCCATGGATTCGCCGCTTCAGAATGGATTCCTGGGACCTACACTTGAAGAACTCTACATGGCACTAATGCATCCTCCACCGCTTAGAAAGCGTGGCAAAAAAGGGACGAACGGCTACATCCACCCGCTCAACATGCAACTGAAAGAAGATGCTTGGGGCGCCACAGCATCGGATCACTTGCGATCGTCGGCTAGCCGCAACAATAGCAGCAAGAACAGTGACAATATGGACGAATTGTATGATGAAAATGGAGACCTCGTCAACGTATCGAGGTTTTCACTGACGGAAATTGCCAACGCAATGCGAGAGAAATTGAGAGTCCAGCCCTACCGCAATGGTCTTACCATCTTCCAACACTCCTTCCAGGGAGAGGACGCAGTGGATTTTCTTGTAAACAATGGCTATGCCAAAACGAGGCCAGAAGCTGTTGGTCTGGGACGCCGGCTGGAAAGTGAGAAGGGATTGTTCGCAGACGTCACCGGGGAGGCCCGTTTTGAGGACTCGACATACGTTTATGCCTTCCGGACTGGCTACGAGAACGAGCGTTTTGTGATAAAAAAGAGCCACGTTCCGAGGGGCGGGCGATTTCTGGAACTTCTAGGCTTTTACTCGCGCAGTGGCAAACAAACTGGAGAGCACCATGTAGGAAACAAGAAAAATGGCAAAAATACTGATGACATTGCCGTCATGGTGGGCGGAGCCGACATTTTGGAAGCTCGTGAACACGTAGAGTTTCCGTTTGCGACGGGGGTCGATCACCCAAGGTTCACCGTCAAGGAATCACTTGTGATCCATTCCCCCGAAAAAAAAAGCAAGGTCGAAAAAGAAAAACAAGCAAGAGATGTGCTCGAATCGGCCGAGTTTGGAATCATCCCTACCTCCCTGGGATCGAGCGCCAATTCGAATGACAACCAAAGAGCCAACAACGTTTCCGGGTACGAATCCGAAACCGGGACGAAAATGACAGGAAATGCACGTATAAGCTTGAAGAGAACCTCTTCGGGTCGGTTGTCAGACGGGTTTGTCAATGGTGGAAAAAAGATTACTGACAGCGCTCGTCGAGGTAGTATGATTGTCGGCGAAGCAGTCAAGACCGTAGCCACCGGGGTAGCCACAGGTGTCGTTGTAGGAGCGAATGCGGTAGCCGAAGGACTGATATGGGGCAATAGACAAGATGCCAATCCAATAGCGAGCACCGGCTCTCTACTTGAGGTGGCCGTATCGGAGGAAGATATATACAAGAAATTGAAGGACCAGAACAATCTGGAACTCGATCGACTGATCGAGCTACAACGCAAAGCTGACGCGTACGACCCGTACCAATACGATAGCGACAACGACGTGGGAAATATCCAGAAAAAGAAGAGAAAAAAGCACGTCATCTTCGAAAAACACTTGAAAGAGCCAAGGAACCAGGAGATTGGAGGTAACATTCATGGGCAGCAACAATCGGATATGTCCCTGGCAAGAGCTCTGGATAGTTCTCGTCGGCAGCTCCATCGAGCCTTTTATCACATGTTCGACGATCAGGTCTACAAAATCGACGAGAATCTTTTTCCGACACAGTTAGACAAAGACGCAGGGAAGGAAATGAAGAAGAAGAAAAAACGAAGACTCTTCAACCGTCGCGTCAGCAACGAAGAAATGAAATTGGAAGAAGAGCGCCAGAAAAGAATGCAAATGACTCCATACGAAAAACAAAAAGAAGAGATAGATAAGGTCTTGCTTATGTAAGTATTATTTCAGCGATTGCTTGAAACAGGACTTGAATCCCCCGTTTCTTTATCGAAATTTGGGCAATGATGAACTAATTAAAGACAATTTCCTCTTCGATATCGTTTCATTTTCCGCCTCCCCCGTTCAAAAACAGCAACGAGCACTCGCATTGGAATCCGTGGATGAATCGGATAGGAATTGTAATCCAACCTCTATTGGAAATGGCGCAGACATTTTTGTTTGCTACCAGAGCCTCGTTCAATGTCATGACGTGGCAAGATCCCGTCTTGTGTTTTTGGTTATGCTTTGTGGGCCCACCCTTGGTACTCCTTCTCTATATTGCTCCCTACCGGTTGTTTGCCCTTGTCCTGGGTTTGTACTGGATCGGTCCACAAAATTATTTATTGCGCGTTTACCGAGAAACGAGACCGGGATACCAACCACCCGACTTTGATCTCGTGGTCAAGAAGAAAAAGATCGAAAAGGCCGAAGACTTCCAGGAAATGCAATTCTTTTCGAGTGATGCTCCTGGAAACCAGCAAATTCGCTTCCAGAACATAGATCCAACCCACGTGAAGCAGATTGTCGTTCCATCGAACGTCCTGATGTACAACCGGTTCTATGACTGGCCTCCCGAACCTGAATATGCCCGGGTGTATGCATCGTCGGCACCCAAGAACCTTATTGTTCCCGGGGTTGTCGTTGACGACCCTGACAATGATGGCTATAGCACCGGCTACGAGAGCGGTGACATATCGGCCTTCATCTTTGACCAGGCTGCCCGACTTAATCCAGTCATCAAGAAAAAGAAAAAGAAAGGATTTCGAAAGGTCACGTCAAGGATCAACAAGGGAACCCGCGGTTTTGTAAAAGATACTGTGGCCGGTACTGAGAGGGTCGTCGGGAGCACCGCTGGTCTGACGATTGACGCCGTAAGAGGGACAGCGAAGATCACGACAAGCGTCGTTAAGGGGACGGGAAAACAAGCCAAGAGCGCGGCCAAGGGTACCGGAAACTTTCTTGGTTTGCGGAACCGCAAAAAGTCGAAGGCCTACGAAGAAAGCGACGAGGACTATTATTGATTTGGTGCGCTCAAAAGCTAAAATATCGATATCTGAGAAACCTAATGGTATCGTTCTTGTCCTCGAAATACCTTGAGACGAATCTAGAAGGATTTTGTTGTAGAACGGCATGGCAAAAGGAAAGTGTTCGTTGCTTTGTGAATCATGCAAAGACAACAGCAACAACACAAGTCCTTGCAAAAGCATCTTTCGTTCCCTCTGCTCTCATGCTGTCGTTGTGGTGTGAAGCAAAAAGGAACGCGGCAAATCCGTGTTTGCCGTCATAATCTTCTGCGTACTATTGCGAAGCTGTTGCTTGCAATTTTCAAATCCCAGACGGTACAAGCACATCTTAGTTTAACGAGTTTAGATGCATTTTGGATTCGCACCCAAATTTTTGGATACATTTGACAAATAGAACCGTAGTCTTAACAAGAAGTGGCAATGCAAAAAAGGATTCGATTAAAATAAGTGTAAAAAAATATTCTACAGAAAATAAAAATCAATTTCTGTAATATCTTCTCAAAATCGGTCGATCACCGACCTCTACTCTTGACTCTTGTCATCATTTTGATGAAGTACGTACCATACCATACGGTACTATTGTTAGTATGTAGAAGTAAATAGAAACATACAGTAGTACTGTAGTGCTTCGTACACTGCTACAAAGTACGTAGGTACCGGTATTGATCATGTATGACAACTAACTGGCATTTTGTCCTCGAGTCTGTAAAGCAATTTAGTCCCGGATACTGCAGTCATTTTTCCGTTCGTACAAGTACAGCTCGTCTGCGTACGAGTAGTACTCGTACTCGTACCTGTAGGACCCTTACTGCTGTAACTCAAAATGTTGAAGGACTCGAGATGCACGTCGTGCTCGAGCTAGCAGGTTTGTCATGCCAGCCCCACGTTCGATTTGAATTTTCGGAGGGAAAGATCATGTAAGCTTGTCATCGTACCCGGTACGGTACTACAAGTTATCAACGTGGTATAACAGAGTGAGGTTATTCACTAGCTATCCGATAGGGTCAAGCCGAAATCTATCACAAGAATCAGTTGAGACTTAAGGCGAACAGAATCGACGATCCAACAACTGGGACGACAAGCTATTTCTTGTTACTTGCATGCACATTTGCCGTTTGAAGAAAGTGATCATGACAAACCATTCCCGATCGATTGTTTCCCAAGTGTTGCTGGCCTTCACGCTTCTCGCCTTCGTTGTTCTTCTGGCCTCGCCGTCCAACGCCTTTGCCCAGGAACCGAAGAGGTTCCAACGCAACAATGGTCGGGAGTCGCAGGCCACGGCAACAACGTCGAACGTCGGCAGCAGCAGCTCGACCTGCCTGAATTCCACCCCACAATCTCCAGAAAACCAGCAGTCACAAACAAACAAACCCGACCTGGTCAAGCAAGATGTCTTCAAGGCGGCCATCGATCGGGTCCAGGATGAAATCGAGGCCCAATACAGAGCCCAACTGGAGATTGAACCGTCCCCAGAGGGCGAGCGGTGGCTGGCCGAACGTGCCCAGGCCAGGGAAGAAGACCAAAAGTATGTCTTTTTGGTGGGGAAGCTCGATGTGGATCTTCCGATCGACACCCAGCCCGAGCTCGACCTGACGGAATCCATCGGTCCGCTTGTCTTGGTGACAAACGTATGGGGCCGGACCGCCGAAGCGACGGGGATGCAGTCCTTCGACACCATCACGAAGGTGAGTGTCAAGGGCAACGACGATGCAGGTGCTTCCTTTGAGTACAAAACGAAGGGAACGCCTCTGCAAGAAACGGCGGGAGCTCTCACAGCGGCCGCTCAGCACGCCATATCTACCGGCAAGACGGATATCCAGCTGGAGGTCCAACGCCTCATCAAGGGGTACTATGCTCCCGAAGACAAAATCTAAGAATATTTTTACAAACTCTGTCAGACAACTGATGAACAAACAACAAATCCATCAACGCAGTTCGAAGCTGCGAATTATTTGTCGATTGGTCAAAAAGCATTCAGATCGACGTTCACTTCCGAAATTTGGTATCGGGAACCGAACGGCAGTCACATCGCTAAATATTAATATTACGATCTGATCATCAGATCCATCCGAAACACAATGTGCCGTACAAAGCACACCAAATAGGCGACAAAGGACCGTCTGGAATAGTATCTTCTCATTTCTCACTTAGTGCAAATTAGAAATGGTATTTAGTTTGCGCCACACGTTCGGTCAAATATGGACAACACAAACACTCATTTGCCCCATCAATTGTATATCATGCGGTCCGGGAACCTAATCAGATTGCTCCAGCACCTGTCTTGGTTGTACCGTGATAGGTACAAGGAAGCATCGATTCTTGTTTTCTACTGTTCTTGCTGGAGCTCTTGTGATCACAATGTTGCTTCCTTTGCCGTCGATTGGTACTCGCGCACCATGGTTGTTGCTCCAGGCTTCGACAGGAAGCAGAGGCGAGAGACGAAACATGTTTGTGGCTCTGATTGAGTTCCTGCGACGATGGATTGGTTGCTGCCTCTTTTGGATTCTTGTTACGGACGTTGCCAAACGCTTCCCTGTTGTGCCGAGGGCACTTTATTCTGCCTCGTACCATGAACGGTGAACGACGCAAATAGTGATTGGTGTTATCAGCAGTTTGTGGGCATTGCGACGTGTTGGTTCGGGAAGCATCGCGTGCCTTTGCCGAAGCATCACGGCGTGGGTGCCTTCGTCGTAGTTGTCGAACCTTCGTCTCGCGGTCGCCGGTGGAGGACTTTCGGCGGCTTTTCGCCGAATGTGTTTTTGTACTAGATCTTGAAGCATTTGTCGATGTTCTCGATCGATTGCGGCTTCTGCCACGTGGATTCGGACGGGAATGGCTGTTGTTGTTGCTGCTACCGCTGCTCCTGCCAATACTACTACTGCTGCTGCTCGAGAAAAAGCTGTCCTTTGATCGGCGACGGTGGCTTTCGGTGTCTCTGTGTCGTTGGTGTTGTAGTCGTCCTGCTCTCGTGGTGGATCTTCTTCTGCCGCTATTTCGTACCGGAAGAACAGTGTCTGTCATAGTATCCGTATCATGGGTGTTGTTCGGACCTTTGCCATCAGTAGTAGAAGAAACATTTCGCAGGGACAATAGGAGCAACGACAATTCGTCTGCGATCGAGCATTTGTTCGCTGGTGACGACGAGGAACGCAGCACTGCATCGGGCGTTCGTCGCTCGGTGGCATGCGTGTTTGACATCGGCTCGCTTCTGGCGTCGTCATTTTTTTGCGGTGGCGGCGTGTTTTGCTGGTCTTCGGGGTCGCTTTTCCTTTCGTTAGGATCATTGTATTTCTTTGAATGATGCTTAACTTCGTCTTCGAAGCTGTTTTTCGCCAACGAAAAAGCCGTGGAAGTAAAGCTGGGGGTACGATCAGGAAAGGAGATGGGATGGGCGCTATTCGTCCAATCTGGCAACGGCGACCAATCCCAGTCGTTGCCAAAGCTACTGGCACTATCGATATCGCTATCGGCGGCGCTGTTGCTTGTCGCGTACATGTCGCTGGCACCGGTACCGACGCTGTTGATACTACTGCTAAGAGCATCATCGCTGTCGTGGATTGGCAGCTGTGGGACAAGCAGTAGTGCTGCTTGTCTCTGGCGTTCGTGTTGCAAGGCCGCGATGGCTGCAACTCCTGCTTTCGAAGTAGGGGTTTGATGAAGCTTGGTACCAGCAGTTGTTGGCGCGGAAGTAGACGCAGGAGAGTCCATTGTGACAACTTTGTGTTTGGATTTGGTATCCTCCAACATGGATGGCATTGGTCGTTTGGTGGACCCTGTGACTGGGATTTTCGATGAGAGAGTCGAATGCAGCAATCCAGACGGGTCATTGCCTCGATCTCCGTTCGACTTCACAACCATAATCCACTGCTTGTCGTGGCGATGCGAATTTTGAGGGCTCAGTGTGGCTCGATTATCATTCTTTCGCGACAACTCGGATGCTTCGAAGAGCTTTCTCTTCATCAGAGACGAAGGTCTCGGCGTACAGCTGTGGCAGCTGTTGTTGTTGCTGGAGGTAGAGCGATTACTAGCAACGCTTAGTGGCAAAGCAAATGGTGGCATTATTGCTTGCGGAGACTTCCTTGTTTTGTTCCTGTATGATAAGGTGTTGGTAGTTTTTCAGATAGCTTGATTTTAAAATTATGATCGAAAAAGCACAAAGTCTTCGCTTTCAATTTGGAAAGTGTGCTCGATACTGCCAGTACAGTAGTGTTGATTTTGAGACAACGCTGCTAGCATAGTTTGAGATGCTTTCTGTGTACTCTTAGAACCGTTCCACCGAATCTACCAGAAAGGAATTGCACAATAGTTCCTTCGGGCACTATAGTATAGTGTGTGATCGAAAAAAGAAAAAAGAGAACCGACTCACGGTACTCGTACCATGTTCCAGACGTACCGGTATGGGCTCAATCCCACTTTGTGATCGGTCCCGGAATAGCTTCTACTTCTACTGTAACACAAAGTACGTACCTACGTTCCTGAGTAGTCGTACTATTAATTAGTAGTACGTATTACAGTACTGTATTACAATGAAGTACTCGTACTTCGAACTACTGTAACGGCACTCAATTTCAGGACGTACGTAGTACTCGTAGTGCCATAATTGCCTATGGATTTCATCCATGAATACGATTAAAAACCCAATAGAATGAATAGGTTTTCAAAAAGCACCAATAAGTAGTACTCCGAGCAGTTCCTCCATACGTACTCGTACCCAAGAGCCCGTTGATACTGCTCTGAGCAGTTTCACCTTACAGCCCTTCAGTTGCATCACTAAAAACTAGTAGTAATAACCTTCATAGACTCACAGAAGGATTCCGTACAGAGCATTCGTACGTGCTAACGTAGAAGAATGACATTATGTTTCAGGAGTTTTTTGTGTTGCATTCAATAGAGGGGGAAACACAGAAATGCCGTACGTTTACAAGTTGGAAGTAGAGAAAGAATTTTTGTTTCTTGAGTTACAGTAATTTAGGATCATATTATTCGTCTTCCATTCAAAGGTATCACGGAAGATTTTGGCTGAACAAACAAAATGCTTTTAGAAAGATTTTTAAAGTCGTCTGAAACCTTTTCAATTCTTCAAATACAAAAAAAAAGATGAAAAGCTTTTACTGCATCGAGTACAGAGACATTTCATCCTCGTTGTCCGTGTCAGTGAATACACTATCAATGTCAATGTTGTGCTCTTCGTGGAAGAGACTGTGGTCAATATCGCTGCGTGTAATTTGACTCTTGATGAAAGGCTGTGGTTTGTGGTTTGTTTGGATTGCAGCAAGATGGCACAAAGCGTCCAACGAGGAAAAATAGAAAACAAAGTAAATTTGATTTTGTGAGACAGAGAAGTCGCTGCCATAGACTAATCCACAAGAATCTCGCTGAAGTAGACCGAAGCAAAACAAAGGAGAGCAGCTCCGTGATTCCGGAGACGGTTGAGCTCCCTGACGTGGCGCCACGTACCATATACGACGTCGCAAACAGCGAACAGAGGGAGGCCATTAGAATTGGTGGAACAGCCATTGGCTCCCCTGGGAGCATTGCCAAGATGAGAGTTGTTGCCAGCGAGGTTCGCGTAATTGCAACATTCATAGCAGCAGCCGTGCACAACACTGCTACCTGCATGGGGATGGTTTCCGGCAAAACAAAATAGAGGAGCCTTCCGAAGGCGGATCCGGAGCACATGAGAGGGAAGATATAGCCTTTTTCGTTTCAAAAAGCATAGCGAAGCAAAGGAAAAGGTGCATGCATCGACGCGGTTTAGCGAGAGAGAGAATGCAACACAGAACATTTTCTGTTTAGTCGCAGTGCATATCTATTGGATTAAATCACAATTTTGTCGAAAAAGCAAGCAAGAAAACACAAAATGCTTACCCCCACGGAGTCCACCAGCAACTGTGAAGGAGATCGAAATCAGTTTGAAACAGCCTACAAGAAAGACTTTGAATGGGCCGTCCATTTCAAATCCAATCAGGCCCGTCGGTGGCCATATGTTCGGCAGATCCTTAGACGGCCCCATAGTTGCCACGATCTGTATTTCTTCTTCGCCCCAAAACGCTGAATGATCGGAGACGAGTGAATTGATAGAAAAAATGAGTTAGTTCAAAACTTTGCATTTGGATTCCCTGGCGCACCAGAGTTTTTAAGTCGCGTTGCGAACGTGTGACGTACCGGTATGCGGAATAAAGACACTAACCATGACAATAAAGACCATGCCCAACCACGCCCGAGAAACTGCATTTTTGTTGTCCAGTAGGTCCAGTTTGCTAAAGAATTCCATGTTCTTCCAGTGAAATGAGGCGAAAATGTAGGCGAGCAGGGCTCCGTACAAACCTATGAGGGCCCCGAGAACGATCAGATGCGGTTCGCATTCCATCATACGCGGGTTGGCGATGGAGGTCAAATTCCAGATCGGTTCAATGGGCAAACCGGCCAAACTTCGAAAGACCCAAAGGCAAATCTCGCCGCAGAAAATGCTCTCTACGAGGTGCTCAAAGTATTCGACGCCAAATCGACTGCAGACCTCCAGAGCAAAGAGAGATCCCCCCAGTGGGATACCAAAAAAGGCTGCCAGTGCACCGGCCATTCCCATGAAGGTATGTTTCCGGACTACATTCGTCGACGACTGKCGAAATATTCGGCGGGAGACAAAGCCACCGAGCGCGCCACAAATGGCCACGAGGGGGGCTTCTGGTCCGAGCGATCCACCACCTGGGCGGTTTTAATTCATTTAATGTGATTTTTTGCAGTCAAACATTGGAATGAAAAGGTACAAATAAGTTATTTGATTGTCGACACAAAACACAATACAATGGATTCATGAGGAGGAAATTCAGGGTGATTAAACGACAGAAACCATTCAAACCTGTTGACATTCTATCATATGTTTTTGCGGGAGCACCGTTGGTCAAAAATTTGCATTGCTTCAATCTCACTTACCCAAAATGGAAAACATGGATGCAAACACCATCGGACTGACATGGTCCATGGGAATATAGGCCTCACAATGGACCCGCGAGATGGTGTAGGGTAGATCACCGGGTTCCCCCATGTACACCACCGTCAATCCGACAAGCGTGCACATGGTGAAGCACACCAACGGGATCCACAGCCAGTGGAGAGAGGGATCCCAGTTGGGGACGACATAAGTTTCGGGAAGGGTGTGCCACAGATACTCAAGGCCGAAGAAGAGCACCGAATAATAGAGATAGCAGGCAATCCCACAGACAATTCCAATAATAATGGCTAGAACGACAGATTGGGGAATCGTCCCCTCCGCGAGGGATTTAGCGTCTTCGAAAAAGTTTTTCTTGATTTTTTTGAGGTACACATTGGTTGGTTTTTTAATTTGCTGCTGGTAGACAATGGACACTTGCCGAAAGACCTCGCTGTTATGGCTGAGCTGTCGTTCGCTCTCGTGCATCCCTGGGGGTTCTTTCCGAGTATGTTGGTTCGGTGTTGTTTTGAATTTTGTCTTTGATTGGGAAGAATTGTAGTATTCGATGACAGGCTGGGCGATATCCGACGACGAATCTTTCTTATGTGAACCATCGCCGTTGCCTGCTTCCGGTGATACTTCTAGTGTCATGGTGAAGCTCGACGACCTGGATCGGTGGAATGAATTCTTCTTGTCCTTTGCGGCGAGGCCCTGCTCGATTCCATTTTTCAGGAGACTTGTCGATCCCAGAAATTTGCTGAAATCCTCGGCACTTTCGTATTTATGAGTGGACAGAAGCAATGGGTCGTTGTGGGTCACCATTTTCATCTGCGAAAAGGAATCCCGCCGCTTGACGAGAGTGGGAAAACTGCTGTCCTCATAGTCTCCTTCGTAGCCCGAGATGCGATATTCACCTTCATTATTGTCGTCTTCGTCGGAGATACCGGTAGTGCTGGGCAGCAAAGATGATTTTTCGTTTGGTAGCGTTGGCATTATAGCTGAAGTACTTGATCCTTTTTTAATTTCTGTTCCTTGATTGAATTCCAATATGGATGGATGGAATTTCGTTTTGAGATCAGTATGCAATGATCAATGATTTAATTTGTTCTTCTTGCGATGTGCAGGATCGTACCGAACCGTAGTATGATGGGGCGTATCGTAAAGTAGGTGCACCCAAAGGAAGAAGGAAGGCCGAGACAGCCGATGGAGGGATAGATTTTCCCTCTCAGCTCTGCTCTGATGGGTCAGCTTGATGCGTGAGTCACGCGAGAATAAAAATTGTTCTAAGAAGATGGATACAAACCAGTGATGTTCTGTGGATGCCTTCCCTTGTCAAGATTTTGTATTCTCAATGAATTTGTACTGGTTAGTACGTTCCTTCAGATCTGTGAAATCGGTAACCAAGAAGAGTGGTGTCAAAGTTACAATCTGCCAAAACGTGTTGGGAATCAAAGGGCAGAAGGATGAGTAAGTGATAATGTAAGAAACAAAGGTTGGGTATCTTGTTTCTTCATACGGTAGGCAGTTGAAAATTCAGATTCAGCAATCCAGGAGAAGTTGTGTGACATCCGGCACCCAGTATCGTACCGTACGTACGGCATGGAAAGACCATGTGGTGTGATCTGATCCGATACCAATCAACTAGTGTAAATCATCCCGTGCCGGCCGGTACTTACCGTAACTGTTCTTCACTATCGTACGGTATGAAATTGGACTGGATCAAATACTGCAGTTCGAAAATACATAAATAATAGACCGAAGACAAGAATGCCCTGAAAGGTCAGGAAAATGATGTGTCAACGGAATTGATTGATCGTACGGTATGAGATCCAAAAAGCAGTGGAATCGCAAGAGAATCTAATGAAAATGAACAAACATCCGTCTGTTGATAGCGTACTTCTGTGATGACACTTCCCGCGGCACTTCTGATTGTGATATGAATCCCTACGTACACTCCATGTCAGTACTGGTACTTGTACGCGAGCAACTGGGATTGGATACAAGTTCGGTAGCAATCCGCATTGCTGCCATCAGGACACTACGAACTTCCGACCTGAGACAGGAAGCGGACAACTTTAATGATCGTCGAACTTAGCGCTCCGGATTCCGTCATCTTTATTTTTAATTCTACCTGAAAATGCCATTTCCAACGCAATTCCTCTATTCCGTCTGCGCCTCCTCAGACTTCGAACGGCTATGTAACGGATTTTAAGAGTCATCTAAATGAAGGTTCGTAATTGTTCTCCTGCGTTACTCTTACTACGGCATGTATCGCCAAGGTTCCGGAAGGTTGGGGTTGGGGTATTCCAATAAATCAGGATTTTTTTAAGAAAAATACAAATTCAGAAGTACGAGTACTCGTACCGGTAAAGGACGCACGCGTGGTTCAGAAGTTCAAACAAAAAGCTAATTCAGAACTTTACTTCGACCAATCTCCCAAACGTCCAATGCACTACTCGTACCTCGTGGCCATTACATTACGTACGTATGAGTAGCGGTTCGTACGGCACTCTAGGAGGTTATGTGAGTTAATACCGCACCGTACAGTAACTACTGTCGCAATCATGGGTAGCTCGTGAGAAGCAGAAGACAATCATTCATTTTTCCTTAAATACATCTACAACGTAGTCATATGCCACGCATAAAATATTGCACAAATTCAGTCTTTTTTCTTCAAATGCTGCACCACTTACTCAGTTTTTCCTCGTTTTCCTTAGAAGAATGAGGCATCCTTCCATGAAAATAGCCACTCATCCTTGAAAACTTTCCGGAAGTTTTTTTTTACTTATAAAAATTTCTGAATTGTTTTCGGCAGTATGCTGCAGATTCAAGTTGATTTCTTAATAGAGAAATTAATCTCTTGCAGTTCATTGGTCGAAACAAGTGTGAAACTAGTACAATCTGTTCATCTTCTTAAGTTTAAAATGCAGTTTTACATTTTCAACGGGAAGCCAAACACAATTGAAATTTGCGAATTCCTTTTATCGAAGCAGCAGCAGTTTACAAAAAAAGCAAAGCTATTTGCATGCCACCCAACTGTTTCACAATTCAACTCGCCGAACACCACAACTACTAAAATACGGACCGAACTTGTGCTTTCTATCCGAATTCCGAACAACATGATTGTATTCCCAGAGAACACCGATTATTCTTCGCCCAACCGTTGGAGCAACGAATCTCCTTCGACGAAGCTCTACAACAAGAACCCCCAAATCGGCGGCGACTACATCCAAGAGCTGCACCACCGCACCAACCTAGTCCAGCGGACGCCCTTCGAACATGGTGCAGGAGGCTTTTTTACTATGGAAAAAGAAGCTCCCCTCGAGAGCGTCCATGGCGATAGCCCCGTTTGCGTGAAGGATGTAAAGCGATTCGAACACGAACCGCTCCACTACGAAGATCCCTGCGAAGACGCAGGAGGAGTAGCAATCGATCTCTGCCTTCCTGAAGACGATCTCGACATCAGCCGCCACAGTGCAACAGACGATCTCTTACTGGGCATCGGACTCGAACTCGAGTCCCAAGACGAACAAGCGCAAGACCCAAAGCTACAAGAAGAACCACAGCACCATTCAAGATTGTCGAAACAGCCCCTCGCTCCTATTTTGGAACGCAGAGTTACCTTTGCCGCGAAGCACGTTGTCCTCAGGTTGGACGACCATGATGGCGTAGATGACCTCACGTGCGGGATCGATCAGAGATACGTCCACCAGGTCTTTGACGCGGTCCAGGTCTGGTTCATTCCACATCACACTGACTACTCACCCGAGGAAAAACGAAACATCTGGCACTCGGCAGAAGAGATGAGCTCGATGAAAGAGGACGCAATCCGCGCCAAGCTGACTTCCCAGCGAAGCAGCCGTAACAATACTGACAGCAAGAAGATGCCTACCTCTGAAAAGTGCTCTCTCTTTTCGCCGGTGGTTGGGAAACAGCGAAGCCTGCCATCGATCGACTATGGATTCGGCAGCAAACTAAAGCAGCAGGAAACGCCATCAGAGGACAACCTTTCGTCCTCGAGACGCTGCCGCTACGAGGAAATGATGGATGCCGTGCTTCTCGAGCAATATGAACAAAAGTTGATGTGCTTCCGCGTCTACGGCCGGGTCGAGGGGAGCGGAATCCTCGATCCCGATCGCCTGGCCATGGTTTACTCGATCACGGGAGACACTCAAAAAGCGCACGAGCGAGCCGTGGCCAAGGCAGAGAGACACCTTCGGGACCTGCTCGATGAAAGATGCGACGATGAATCGTCCGTGTCAACCACATCGACCACCAGCTCTTCTTCGACGATGGAAAATGACTCGTTGGCTTCGAAGCCGTTGAAAACGACCGGGAGTGGCGCAAACCTAAAGCGCACTCCTTCTTTCAGCGACAAGATGGCCCTGGAGACATCGTACTGCCTCGATAAGAGTGTCTCCTCTCTCTTTGAGTTCTTGTTGACACCCTTTCTCGAGATTCGAAGCGGTGATCTGTTTTTGGGAATCGGAGAAGAAATGTCCATATGAATCCGGAACAAGCAAAAACAAAGCATTGCTTCCTTCTCATTCATTGTACATTTTCATTTGACCTCGAACTACAGTCCAACCATCCACCGGTGGCATGGCACTGCAAATTTTCCGTCTCTTGCATGCCTGGTTGCCACCAACACACAACTTTTGAACTTTCCCATTGGGAATGCGACATTTTTCTTCCATATCTAAATTTTGCTGCTATCACTATTCATATCTGCTAATATCCTATTATAAAAACTCTGCTACTATTGAACATCATACTAACATAGCAACACTACATTACTGTAGTATCTTACAATTTCCAATACTATAATATTTCCTACCATAGGTTGAGTGACATCGGGTTAGTACCTTCCTTTTTGGCATTGGGTTGTATTGCAATAGATCTTCTCCTTTCAGTATTAGCACTTGTAGTCAGAAATTAGCATGATGGTGTTGGAATCACTGAGATAAGTTGCAAGAATACTATGATACCAGCACTTAGGGGAGGCTTCACCTGAAATCAGAATCAGAATATTTACTGTGAGTGCTGCAGTAGCTACTACTAGTACTACTAATACTGCTAGCAGCAGTATGTAGTACTTGGTCTATTCCAACATGTTCAGGGCTTCTGCTCCAAGAAACTCTTGGCTATTTCCCCCCTGCTGGACACAAGAAGTACAGCCACATGCAACTTTTTGTTCCATGAGGACTGCTTTTGCAACCATGATTTTACTACCTGTGCCATGGTGATAGTACTAGTCATCATGATGTAAAGATCATTCATTTTCATGATAGAGGATGCTGGTTGAATGCCTTTTGTTGCTACAATATCTGTACATCTTTTTCTTGGTTGAGAAGCAAGAATAACATGCTTTTTGCAATTTCTCACCTGTATCAATTTTGTTCTCATCGCATATTCAGCACATACTCTTGCTACTAAAAGTAGTAGTGCTAGTACTACGGCATTACACAAACTGGATTGGCAGTATTGTGCATGGTTTTGTACCATTGGCACCATCAAATATTTGATGCCTACTACTACTACTATGACTTTTTTGATAAAGAATGAGTTTATTGAAAATCCCAGAATATGTCGTATTTGGATTTGGTGCTTATTTGCATCAGTAACCCACCAACTATATGGTGTATGCATGCAATATACTCACATAACCAATGGAAACCACTCTGGTTTTTATCATCATAATTATCTCTGAGAACAGTGTTCCAAACAAAACCACCTTCTCTTTCTACACTTCTGTACCAAACATGGCTCCACCTAAGCTGAAGGAGGTACTAGTATCATTCTATCAAAATTGCCATGCATCCAGAGATAGGAGGAGTAACCACCATCCTGTATTTTATAGTGCCAAACAGAACAAAAAATAGGCGCCATCTTATCTGCAAAACTTCTGAGGACTCACCTTGGTGAAAGTCTAACAATTTGATTCCATTACTACACCCTCTGTGACAACGGAGTCACTGATTTTGGTTCTTCTCTGTACAAAATCATCAAGGACAAGGTTGACATGAGTAAGCAGTTTCCCCTGACCAATACCCACGGTGGACCTGTCACCAGCAACATGCCAGAGAATCTGGAGGACCCAGTGATGTATAAGAACCCTTCAGTTGACAAAGTTAATCACATGTTACTAGTAGTGGTAGTAGTACTAAGAATAGAGTCTGCAATGAAGAATGCTGTGGATTTAGAACTTGACAACAATGTTTGCAATTTTGACAATACTCTGAATGCAACACCTGACTATGTCATTGTTGACGTAATCACAACACCTGTTGAAAAAAGGTGATTACTATCTGCCCTCCTGACCAAGGTAAAAATAAAGCTATTGAAGATTATGAAAAACCACAATAAATGGAAATTTGTGAATGGGCTATCAAAGTGGAGAGATTGACCAGTTTCACCTGGAGCACTGGAAACAGTTTGTGCAAAATAGGTGCACAATTTTAATTTTCTGGACGCAGGAAAAACTTGGCACCATAATGTCAATTAGTGTGATGTAGTAGTAGCAGTAGCAGTAGCAGTAGCAGTAGTAGTAGTAGTAGTAGCAGTAGCAGTAGCAGTAGTAGTAGTAGTAGTAGTAGTAGTAGTAGTAGTAGTAGTAGTAGTAGTAGTAGTAGTAGTAGTAGTAGTAGTATGGCTACTACTCATAACAACAACAGGATTATACAAAATTTAAAATGAAGAGAAAAAATTTGAACATGATTACTGAGAAAGGAATAAAATATGTAACAAAACAAATGAAATAGTAGTTGTATAATGATAATACTAGTAGCACTGCCTCTCCTTACTAGCTACTAGTACTACTAGTAATCTGCTACAACTGGTAGTAGCTGCTAGTAGTAGTGCTCCCCATCATTGTATTGTTGGTAAATAGTCAGCCTAAATTGTGCTTCATCGTCGAAGTAAGCCAATTGTATGACATTTGTATCCTGTTCGCCGGAGTGCTGATCATCCATGGGTTGGGCCTCCTTGAGAGAGATACGCAGAGGCCATATTTGTTAGTACATTATCCATAAGTGCTGATATAAACTGTTCATAGTAATACTACTGCTATAATGCTATGATGATTCGTTTGTATTTATGAAATTTGCAATGCTTCATGTGATCACGCCCCTGCAGCAACGACGGAGCAGAGCGACTCAGTGATCGATCCAACACGCGACAAATGTGTTTGGCGTTGCAATACAGCCGTCATGCCGTTGGTACTGTTCTTCTTTTGATCGGAGCAGTTTCTGCCAACGAGACAATATTCTTTCCTAGGGTCTTTCATATTCAATTCGTCCGACGTGTAGCCTCCGACCTCGATCAAGAGACGTTTCCTCTCCGAATACGAGCGTCGGTGGGGTATGCGTGTTCCCGTCATACTTTCACCGCTGCTACTCCTGCCTATGATTTTGAATTGACTCTGTTGACAATCCTTCTTCTCAACATTTCTTACTATTTGCTCAGGTAGGAGAGCGGAGCTGCTGTTGTACTCCCATCCCAATTCCAGTGCCAGTCCGCCCTCGCAGCACGGATGATCTCCCAATATTTGAGAATGCGTCCGAATTTCTACGAATGGTGCAAATCGAACCGATCTTTTTTTCTTCATATTCTTGGTCGGTATTGATGTGGACGATGTGGACGATGTGGACGATGTTGTCGATGTCATATGTAATGGAAACCCGGGACAATCCATAGGTGTTACCGTTTTCGAAGCATGAAAAAGCCCATTGACGTCGCTGTTGTATTCTTCGTCGTGAACAATGAGGGGAAAATCTGACCACGAAAAAGATGTAGATGATGAGTCCACGGCTGATGTCCAAGGCTGATGACGCAGACCATACTGCGCATGAATCGGCATTGTCGACGTAGACTCAGATGCTGTAGCTGTTGATACTTCGCAGGTAAGGAAGAACTCTGTCAGCAACAGTGAGCTCATCATGGAAGTTGTCGGAGAAGAATGAGAGTGTTGTGCTAGCATTATTTTTAGGATGCGATATTGTAAGTGTCGTCTATGATTGACTGATCAATGGTAGTGTAGATTGTTTCCTTAAGTTGCTGCTCGAAATATTACACTAAATTATGGTATTCTCGGTTTCTGACTTCCGTAAAAAATGTTTGGAAGAAAATCGGCGATGTTGGTGGCAGAGAACGGTCTGGAAATGGTGAATTTTCGAATTTATCGTGATGCCTTTGTGCTATTTGACACGACATCACATTTTTTGTGATTCACACCTAATCGTGCTTTCAGTAATCACTACCAGGTAGTACCTGTATGAACTGGTAATACGTAGTAGTTCTTACCTTTATGGAGCATTACTGAGGAGAACTCCTAATGTCAAGCGCACTGAAGTCAAGTTATTGGCAATCCCCGTACAAATACTAATAGAAATTTTTAGCTCATTTTTACAGGGCCCTCAGTTAGAATTTTCAAAAAAATTAAATAGTTTCCCGTACACCCCGCGAAACAAGGAGAAACAAAGATAATAAGTACTTCTCTTTGTTAGAAAGGGCAATATTCTCATTGTTTCTCGTTGTTGTAACAAAGAGAAACTAACAGAACATTGCCTCTCCTTGTTTCTCTTTGTTTCACATTGTCTTAATAAGGAGAAACAACGAGAATATTGCCTGGGTTATTTTCTCATTGTTTCTCTTTGTTTAAGCAGAGTAAATTCTTAAACCTGGGCACTATTCTCTGTATTTTTACATAGTGAAATGATGGCGTATCGTACGTATCCTTCTAGTACGTACGTATCCGTTGCAATTCCCGTTCATACAAGAAGAAACAAAGAGAATATTGCCCAGGCAATATTATCTTTGTTTCTGTATGTTTAAACAAAGAGAATATTGCTTCTCCTTGTTTCTCTTTGATTCGTCGATTTTTAACAAAGAGAAACAAAGAGAATATTKCCTGGGCAATTCTCTCTTTGTTTCTCTTTGTTATAACATGGAAAAACCTATGGGAATCCCTGATCTTGGTTGGTGACTGTCTTCCTTAAAAACTAACAGAGGGCCCAGTTAAAACCAGTTCAAAAAGGCATCCAACGGACGAAAATGAAAATATTTCCGTTGTTTAATTTCTCCATGGTCCCAAAATATTTCTATTAGTGGTCCTTACTACTGGGGATATAAAATCAGTGCTTACTACTTGAGAATTAATATTAGTGCTTACTACTGGATCACCTCCATTACTACTTACTAGTTGGGATGCCATAGTAGTGAACACTGCGAACTGCTGGGTAGAGCAGCACCAACAGAACCCCCTTACCCAGCAGTTCGCAGTGTTCACTACTACTATGGCATCCCAACTAGTAAGTAGTAATGGAGGTGATCCAGTAGTAAGCACTAATATTAATTCTCAAGTAGTAAGCACTGATTGTATATCCCCAGTAGTAAGGACCACTAATAGAAATATTTTGGGACTCGGTAGTTTTTTTGTGTGGAGGAGGAGGGGGGAGAGGAGAAATAAAGACGAGAAAATGAAAAAAAATTGACACCCGGGGAATTGCCAAGTACTTGACTTTAGTGTGCTTGACATTAGGAGCACTATTACGGAGGCACAGAAGAAGAACAAGTACGAAAAATTTATGCGGGGGCCATAATTGTACCGGTAGAGACTCATGAATAGTATGCGTACATTTTTAAAGCAAAGCATGGCCCTGATTCTAGGGCACGTCCAATACTGAACTACACAGGTAAGCGAAATACAATACGTGTACATATTGTGATGGTACATCCATTGAGAAAATTGTAAGAGACCATTGATCAAGAAAATCTAAAGACAGATACTGTGTGGAGAAGGCTGCAATTGGGCTTGGAAGATACCCCTCCTAAAAAAAAGGCCAAAATGCAGCTCTGCCCAAAAAGATTGAGACTGCTTCTTTTGACTTTTCTGGTTAATCTTGGCTGTTCAGATATGAACAATCAGCCTAGAAGCCCACAACTACTCCAAATGCTACTCACATGCCTTGAAAGTGGACCAACAGTACTGTAAGACCAGCATTTGCTGTTCAAAGGATTGTACAAAGTTGTTTGCAATAAAGTTAAAATTGTCACCAGTACAAATCAATGTACAGACAAAATTTGGAAAAGCTTGTGCTACACCATCGTAAAAATGGAGAAAAGGTCCGGCAGACCAATTTTCTACTGGTTGTCTTTGGAAAGCAGAAAAATTCTTGAGCTTGCATTTCACAATGCCTTTGCAGTTGAGAAGACAAAGGCGGTCTGGGCAAAGATTAGGATTGCACTGTTTATCAGGCAATGCMTAGATGGCCAGAAAGGTGCAATTATGCTGCCAGATGATAGCATTGATACTGGCACTGAAAGAAGGCAGATCTTGCTGAATGGGAACAAGTGTATGATGCAGCAATCTATTAAGTACTCAATAATGCTGGATTTAATGGAGAGATTTACCAAAGATATGCCTCAAGGCTATCAGCATCAAACAAGCTGGGACTAAGGAAAAGCAAGATGCTGCACTTGAAAGTATCAAATACTCTAGTAGTGAGCATTTTGTTAGGATCAAAGGTGATACACTAAACAGTGATGACTATTTCATTGTAGAAGAAAGGAAGAGGCAACAACAGCTTGTTAAGGAGCTAGAAGCAGCAAAGAAGAAATCCCAAGCAGCAGTGAGTGTGTTGAATGCAAAGGCAACCAGAGTGATTGAGGAATTGCTATCAAAGGGGAGAGATGTGTACAAGTTGGAAGATCCCAGCCAAGTCACTTCCAATTTCAACACTCAAACTGTTGTGCCAGTGGAAACAACAGAAGAAGATCCCTGCAAAGAAAGACAGAAGTGTATTCAGTATGTGGATGGAAGTCAGAAATGTCCCTCATGCAGAGCCTTCCTGGAGGGAAGCTCAAGTGCAGAAGCTGAAGGAAGAAGATATCACAATCAGGGACACTGCATTAGGAAGGGAGAGAGAGAGACAACAAGATGAGGCTCTAACCTGCCTTGCAGGGATGAATGAGGAGGAAAGAGCTGTCAAAAATCTTCCTGTTTGTTCAGTTCTGGAGGCTGTGAAGGGGGTAGTTCTTGAAGAAGTCTAATAAGAGAAGCCCAGTAGTTAGTGCCTTAGTAAATGCCAGTAGTAACAAAAAGTATTTTATGTTTTTTAAGAGGAATCCATTCTTGGAAATGATTTCAATTTCGATTTTTATCCATGATAATAGCAGTGTCCTGATATCAATTTTGTTTCACCAACTCAAATTCTCAAAAACTGAGCCAAAAGGGCTCAGAAACCCTCTGAATGATGTATTCCTTTGACTTACTAAATAGTTTCTTTCTTACAACTGAGATAGGTTGACCATGAGGGTGCTATATATTGCACTGTTCTTTGCGTAGGCCTCATGTGTAGAAATAGTACTGCAAAATACCTGTCATGCGATATATAACACCACAACCTTGTAGGCATGGGCAATAAAAAGGAAAAAAATCTGCCGTGCACCCCTCCTTTTTTGACCCCTGACTATACCAGGTCCTAAGCAAGTATGTACTGTATGTACTTACATCATGTAGAGTACTTCCTCCGTCCAAGAATAATGGTCCCCAAACAAGCTTACTACTGAAATAAGCTCAATATATGCTGGCCAATTTGGATGGTTCTTTTTTTCTTCTATTTGTCTTATTCAATACTATTCAGAAATGTATTGTGCCATCAATTGTTGTACAAGCAATAGTAAAGTTATAAGCCTTCAAACAGAGCCTTTAAATCATGCCATTTTGATTGTAAGGGTTGAAAGGGTTTCAATGGTCATTTTGATATGCTGCTACTTGCACATAATATCTAAGATAGAGTTGTTCTTGAGGCTATACTTCAAATCACTATAGATTGCATTCTTATATTGGTCATTTGTATTCAAAAGAGTTGCACCATACCATTGTCAAAATTGAATTTGCTCCTGTGTTAATGGGTGATTCCTGTTAATCTAGATTGTCTAAAAGTCTAAACAGTGTACTTTAGACTATTTAGTGTAACGGGGATCATTAAAAACAGGGTCCCAATGGACATTTTTTAGGCCCTCTTTCTAGTCTTCAAGGAATTTGGAATCAAGCCAATAGCAATGACTAAGACTGGAAAAGTGGGCCTGCGCGTACTAATTATCTGGTACTAGTTAAAACACAAAATTTTTAATTACTACGGTACTAGTACTACTAGTAGTAGTGTAAAAATCACAAGAACAAGCACTTGCTCATAAATTTGAGCTGTTCCCTAGTAAACAAAAGACCATACTTCCCTTCCAGCAAACAAAAGGGACACAATGGGTGTTGTTGAGGCCCTTTGCATATACTGGGCAACCAAGCATAAGAATTGCTTGGTAGCAGAATGGGAAGGAAACAAAGGACCCAAGAGGAGAGAAACAGAAGGGACAGAAGAACACCACACATTGCAATCTGTAGGTATGCTGACTCCCCCTTTGTCTTCCTCTTCCAGTCAGGACTTGACCAAGCACTCCTCAACTGCTGTGTTGTTCTCAGTTTTGCTGATGGTACCAATGAAAACCAGGATTAGAAATATTAAGCATGTGCGGTGCAATCCCACAAACCAGGTTTACTTTCAAATCACATGCATTGATTGGCACTCACATGCATTGTTTTGCATACCTTATCTTCATTACACAATATTTTGAGATGTTGCATTGCTCTGTCTTTGTGTTTAAGATATTCATCTTCATTGCAGTATATTCTGCTTTGAACCATTCCCACAAAGGGTATGCACAAAAACCCAACCACTCCGACAAAGGGTATGCACAAAAACCAATACTGCTAGTCTGCTAACAGCACAGAAACCCACGGCAAAAATTTGGCACAACACAGTCTAATGCATGCTAAGAAGAAGCTTGTGCTGGTCTGTTATTGATGCTCATTATTTTGTTTTTTGCTGTTGTACAATAATACTGCTGGTTTAAATCATAATTGTTAAATTGTAGCTAACTGGAAGACTGGAAGATCAAAATTAGTCGCTTTCACCATGGGATTCACTGGTGCAACAGCGCTTGTTGCCTGTGTGCCCAGTGAGCACCATTGCCACTGTTGAGGCCATGGTTGTGGCAAATGTTTGAGCCATGGTAAGCCATTGTTCATCTTGCACTTCATCCCTTTTTGCTCTTTCCTTCTTGTCCCTCTCGTCAGCCTTCTTGTCTCTTTCAGCTTCCCTCTTATCCTGTTGCATGAGATACTCCTTAAGAACAACAGCATCCTGTTCAGCAATTGCCTTCTTCAGCCTTCCATTAGATCTCTTTCTTGTTGCTGTCATGACAATGGGTGCCTCATCGCTGTCTGTTGTATTGGAAGTCGACGCCATGTTGCTTGATTTTGGAATCGCCCGATAGGGTGTATTTTCATGTGTCAAAAATTAATTTTTGAACGCACCCCTGCAAATTCCTAGTTGGTTGTAATGTTTGTACATATTCTACACAGTCACATTGTACTTGGGGTTAAATTAAATTATTTGATAAGTGTTAAGTAAATTAGGGGACAATCATATTCAGACAGTAAAATTAGAGTCACCGGATGGGGGTCATTGTTGGACGGAGGAAGTACAGACCAGACAAATGACTCTCTCACTTGGTCTGTCGTCATCACGGTGCAGTGTTAATTGCTCCTGAAATCATAAATCATCAAGCAGATAGGTCTCGTACAGTACAGAAAAAGTTTGTTGACACAAATGTGTCATACTAGTACGGATACTACGCGTTTCATAACAATTGAAATCGGCCTCGAAAGAGAGCAAAAAGTAATAATTTCAAGTTCTTAACTTCAATTTGAAGTTATGAACTTTTGCTCGTACATCATGTACCAGGTTCTACTGAGCTAGTTTTATAAAATGACTGCTGAATGGCTGAATGGATTCCCGGGGCCCCTCAAAACAAAAAAATGGTTCAGGGCGATTAAAAATGGTTTGAGCTGATTCAATCATGAATCAATCATGAATGCCATCCAAAAACTAGCTCAGTAGAACCTCGTAGACTTTCTACCAGGACATTTGAAGTTCATAACTTCAAATCGAAGTTAAGAACTTGAAATTATTACTTTTTGCTCTCTTTCGAGGCCGATTTCAATTGTTATGAAACCCGTAGTAATACTTAAGATACTACGCATTTCATAACAATTGAATACGGTCGCAAAAGAGAGCAAAAAGTAATGATTTCAAGTTCTTAACTTCGATTTGAAGTTATCAACTTCAAAATGACCTGGTAGAAAGTCTACCAGGTTCTACTGAGCTAGTTTTTGGATTGCATTCATGATTGAAAGGCCGGATTCATGATTGAATCACCTCAATCGCCCTGAACCATTTTTTTTTGTTTTGAGGGGAATCGTGATTCGGTCATTCAGTCATATTAAAAAACTAGCTCAGTAGAACCTGGTACATGATGTACGAGCAAAAGTTCATAACTTCAAATCAAAGTTAAGAACTTGAAATTATTACTTTTTGCTCTCTTTTCCGACTGTATTCAATTGTTATGAAACGCGTAGTATCATAACAAGCCAATTCCGACAAAAAATAAATATCTACGAAGCGACGACAAAAATGAATGACATCCCACACACAGTACGTAATTACTTTCGTGACACTCCTGCTGCTTTTTGACTAGTGTAGATCGATAAGTTTTCGTGTGGCAGCCGGACAACAACTTCTTGTCCTCGAAATAAGTATCTTCCGGAAACTATCACAATTTTCCATCAACTTCGAACAATTTTTACGGTACTTGAAGTTCTTCCTATTTTCGACATCAAGAAGAACTATTAATCATCATGTAGTAGTATCAAGTTACTGTAATACAGTACTGTTACTTTGTATCCAACACCGTCAGAACATACCGGTAGGTGCCTTACCTTGTGGCACGAGCTAATCGTGCATCCCACAGAGCGAAGCGAAAGGAACAAGGGACTGACAGGGAAAATGTCAACGAACACATATGTTCAAGCAAAGAAGAAGACTTCGAATTCGAGATAAACTGAAACCCCACATAAGTTTCACACGGTCTACTGTTCTTTTCCAACAGTTATTCTTCATTCAAACTTCCAGTGCACACAACAGCATCAATAGTCCAAAGGGTTCGTTTCTATATTTTGAGACTTGAATGTCCAAAACAATGATCCTGACTGAAATAACTATCGGTTACAACAAGAATGCCATCAGAGGAGAACCAGTGACGGGGCGATTACATAATCGATTGGTCATCGGGTCCGATTCCTCCTGTTCGATTCCAAAACAATGTCAACGATACCAATCACGGCCAACAGCAACAACAACAACAGTTTCTACTAGTATTTTTCTTCAACTTTATCAGCAGGAAAGATCAAAGGAAACCCAAAATGCCGATAGCCTCGTCCCAGTTTTTGCGGAGAGGAAAACGAGCTTTGGTCAGGAAAAATCGCTGCCTTTGAAGAAAAATCACAGCAACCTACGAAGTTGTAAGGCCTTAGCCACCAGAACGACTTCTGCACGTCCAAGCCTGCAAGCAAGATCCGAATTGAATCTGTATGATGACAACCGTGATTCGATTCCCATAGAATGTTTCAACGACGACAAGGACGACCAGGAAGGGTCACGCCAGCTTGACGCGAAACTTCAGAAACCAATTGATATAGTCGATTGTTCTACAACGCTGCGTTCCCAAAGCGCAATGTCTCAAACAAATTACAGTAGCAACAGGGATTCTTGTGGAGAACTACCCATCAATATGAAAGAAAAACCATTTTCGCAGTGGAATCATCCTCGAGCGTTGCAAAATGCGGCTGTCCTGCCATCGAAGAGGAAACGGAAGCAAAAAGAGGTCACATTTGCTGGATTTCCAACCCTGGTGATGAAACAGGATCGAATCGACAAAGTATTTTGCATGGAGTTTCTTGATGCCGTTACCCTCTCATATGTTCGTCCAATATGCGCATACAGCAAAAGAGAGAGACAGGAGATATGGTATACACGAGCGGAAGAAGAGGCAATGAGAAAGCAAGCCTTCATCGAAGACAGGATCCAGATAGAGAACAGCATATCCAAGAGTGCGAATGCAGATTCAGTATCGACACAGGCATCGACAATGAACACAGCAAGGGTCGGCGAGCGGTATCTATACCATCGTAGGTATCGCAATCATTATAAACAAGCCGCTGTGGATGCGGTCCTACAAGAGCAAATCCGTCAACACTCGATGTGCCGCATAATTTATGGGAAACGACGTTCCGCAGGCAGGAACAGCAGCAACAGCCACTATAGCAGTGGAATCCTAGATCCCGAACGGCTTCGGAAAGTCTACCGATCACGTGGAAAGACAATCCAAAGTCAGAAGGCGGCAGAAACTCGTGCCCAACGATATCTGGTATTGGGACAATGCAACGAACCCGCAAACAACATGTCATGGGATGATGATAGACACGGCAAAACAGAGGAAGGTTTCGAAGACGAAAACGAAGACGAACACTCCTACCACGATTCCTTGCACTCGGGGCCAACAACCTACAATTTCAGGTGCTGTTCGGAGATTTCGGAGGTCTTTGAGAATTGCATCAATTGTTTTTTCGATGCATTGCTGACGCCGATCCTGGGATGCCGAAAAAGGTCGATGTTCTTGGACCTTGGGGAGGAACTAGTAGTGCTTCTGGGATGAACATCCCATTATGCATTTATTACAGTGTAATAACACAAGACGAAGTGAACTACTGTACGAGAACTATCGATGATAATGTTAACGGCAACCTTCACAACCTTTACAACCTTCGCAGACGCCACAGCTATTGAAACCCGACACCACCGGTTGAGGACGGATGGGAGAGAATATCGTGTGAATATTTTCGTTCAGATCTGGATCTATGAAATCGTCCATATCGAGGCTACTGGATCTCTTTCTCCGTTTGGGTGGAACATCAAAGTCTTGAGAAATGTCTATGCCTTCTTTGTTAGAAGGTGACGTCGTGCACGGTATATGTTGTTGTAGACTGCGTGTGATATGCGGTGATCTGTCTTGCAAGAATATAGATGTCGCAGACTGACTGACCTGCTTGCTTTTGGTAGCCGCGGCATCACGTAATGATTTTTCAAGAAATTCCTGGACAATGTAGCTTAGTTTCTTCCTAATCAGCTTTGTTTCGCACAACCTACACCAAAAAGCGTCCTTTGCATTCCAATTTAAGAGCCGCAAGTTGCGTTCTTCAATTTCTTCCAAAAGACCATTTATCAAGTGCTTCACCAATACCTCCTTCTGGCCTCTGACAAGCTTTATCTGGGTCTTGTGCTGCAGTTCTTCGTATTTCCATTCCATCAAACTCCGGAAGTGGACATTTCCCGGATTGGAATAGGCCGAGGTGCCATTTTTGAAAACGACGTCGATGAGCCGGGGGAATTCCACTAGGTTCCGACGGTCGAACGATGTTTGCAGGGAAGGATCCTCCATGATAGAGCGTGTTGCGCACCACCGCTTCAATTCGTTAGTTTTGATGTTCCCGGAATACGAAATTGGTATTTGTTCGGTGGGTATTCCGTAACCTTTAAGTACGTAGTGGACTTCGACGGCTTCTCCAAGATGCATACAAAGCCTTGAACGAAAGGGCCCAAAACTAAGTGAGATCAAGGATCGCTGCAATCGGAAAAGGGGCGTGTCTGGTGTACACATGTGCATAGCACTGACTCGGACGGTCGATGCCTGTTGGAACTCGATTCCCATGGTTCGAATAAGATCGATGTTGTTGTTGAGCGACTTCTTGGCTGCTGACTGTGCCGTTCCATCCACTGCCGGAGTCGGTGGCTCGATGTTTGGCTTTGATTTTGAATCCATCCAAACGAGAAAGACAGCGCCTTTTCGCTGCGTATCCGCATCGTCCTGAATGTCGTCTTCGAGGGTCGATCCACCCGAACCCATTACAAAATTCATATAGAGAGCAATTTTGATCTGTCGGTCGACAAAAATCAAGCCGATTGATGGTTAGATAACATACGACAACAACAAATTGGAAGCAGCTGAAAATGAGAAACGACACACAACTAATACCAAAAAAATATTGTACAAGGAAACACGACACAAGGCATTGTTTCCTCTCGTGAATTCAAGCACAATCTATCTTTTCAACGTACTCGTATTCTGTAATCGATTGCAAAATAATCGGCATCTGGGAAGACACAAACAATCCGCCGACCGCTCCTATCCCGAAATGGTAGAAGCTGTGTGTGCCCGAGTTTCATTACTTTTATCTCAGGCTTTGTAAAATCTGACAGGACGATCTTGCGCTGGAGGGCGTAGTCCCCGAAATATTTGGTCACGCAAAACATAAACTTGACCATCCTTCTGGCGGCCTTTCGGATATCAAAAAACTCGTACCGCAGGAACGAAAGGCGGAAATTGTTCTGATGGATGTACGAGTTGGGATATTGGAGACTCTTCTGGAAAACAAGTTTCAACTCTTGTTGCTCGTTCCTGCTATAGTGAGCATGCTCCGTTTTTGTGGGCGAACTCGCGTACGTGTTTCTAAGTTCATTTTCGAGCATCATCAGAGATTCAGATAGGAGTTGTGGAGTTTCGGGGACCGCGACGCATCGAACCCCATGGATCTCTTCGAGAATATCATTACGATCTTCCACGGATAGTTCATAAAGCTCCTTTTGGAGAAGTTTCTCGATCCCTTGAGGGTCGAACTCATGGTAAGCATGAGACTCCATGGTGATTTCCTCTGTCGGTGCCAGGGTTGCTGTTGCGTTGTCCTATGATTTGAATTTAAACGCATCCGTTTATTACCGTAGAAATGAGACTGAGAAGGGGCCCAACAACAACTCGCCCAGGAACAAAGTTGGACGTGTAAAAACCAATATAGATTGTCGTTTGTGACGTTTTTTGACGGTTTTTTCGCTCAAATATCATTGATGTTTTTTACATCCGAGAAAGAGGACCAAATTTAGTTGATTGATATTCTAAAACACTCCGGGAAAGATAACAAAAATGAAGTACCGTACGTCTTACGAATAGCTTGTATATTTGTCGGGGAGCTCTTAAATGGATCGTTACATAAATAAATAATTTTTGTAAATTGTAAAAGTACAATAAACATTGTCAAGTGATATTAACTCCGTTGTATGCATTACAGTAATACTGTAATTAATTTTCTTAAATAAAAACTATGGCTTATATTGACAAATATCGTTAGAGAATGAGGAAAATCTATTGGTCTTTTATCTGCAATGAAGAACTTTAATAAAATTATTAAAAGTGAAGTAAATTACTTGATTACCAAAATCCTACTGTACCCGTACTGTAGTCTATCTCTGTAGATGATATTATTGTGTATTCTTCAACTTAATCTTTAACTTAATCATAAATTTAATTTCATGGCATGCGTTGAAGCGTGCTACAAGTACAACTTCACGAAGTACCGGTACGACACACAACGAGGCAGGGGTCATAAATTTAGAGGTGTGCGCATCGATTCGAAAAATCATAATCAGCTTGAGGAATTTTTAAAATTCTAATTTTTTATTGCATAATTCAGTACCAAGTACCACTACTACTGCTAGTAGTAAAACTATCCAACTTTTTTAAGTAGTGATAACTTTATCAAAAATAGTAATTTTATAATTTTTGAAGACACGCTCTACACCAGTGCAGTTTTTATGAGGATTCTGAATATGCCATTTTGTCAAGTATCAAATGTATTTAGTTTACCTTTTTCATAGTACTAGTATGATGCTTTAAAGCAACAACAACAACAAATGGCTGGTGGTGGAAATACTCCCACTATTAGTAGTTCTAGTAGTAGTTGTTGTTGTGGTACTCCTACTATCACAAGTAACAATAATAATACTAGTTGCAGGCACTAGTAGTAGTAGTAGCACTACTACTACTACTACTACTACTACTGTTTTACTAGTAGTACTAGTACTAGTACTAGTAGTTCTACTACTACTAGTACTAGTAGTAGTAACAGGAGTACCATTCTTACTAGTACTAGTACTAGTACTAGTAGTACTGCTGGTCATACTACAACATCCAGGTTCTAGTAGTACTCCTTTTACCAGTAGTACTAGCACTAGAATTCCACTAGTACAACTAGAACTAGAACTACTAGTGGTGGTAGTTGCAGTAATAATACTACTAGTACTACTAGTAGTAGTACTAGTAGACCTACTACTAATACTACTAGTACTAGCAGCAATTCCACTACTAGCAGAGTAGTAGTAGTAGTAGTAGTAGTACTAGTAGTACTAGTAGTACTAGTAGTACTAGTAGTACTAGTAGTACTAGTAGTAGTACTAGTAGTACTAGTACTAGTAGTAGTAGTACTAGTACTAGTAGTAGAAGCACCAGTGGTATTCTCACTACTACTACTACTAGAACTACTAATAGTGGGAGTATTACTTCTTGTACTAGTATTACAGCTATTAGGTTGTTGTTCCACCAGCCATTTTGCATTTGTTGATTTATAGCATACTAATATGAAAAAGGTAAACTAAATATACATTTCATACTTCTTGACAAAATGGTATATTCAGGATCCTCATAAAAAAACTGCTGGTGTAGACAGTGTCTTCAAAAATTATAAAATTACTATTTTTGATAAAGGTATGACTACTTAAAAGTTGGATAGTTTTACTAGTATTATGCAGTAAAAATTAGAATTTTAAAGATTCCCCAAGCTGATTTTTTAATTTTGGGACCAAGGATGGAATATGATTTCTCTCTATATATATTGCAAAATCTTAGCGCCGTTCAAAATGATGCACACCCCTCTCTAAATTTATGACCCCTGTAACAAGGTGCATACAGTAGGAAGGCAAGCGTGTGGCACAAATCTGGAGTGGGCTATGGATACAATTAAAAGGCACAGTTTTTAATAGTCAGAAAAATAATCACCAGTACAAGGTTTGTCTCACCCTCCAGACAGAGCTAGTAATAGTATTAGGGACACTTCCCTCCCACTCATGAACCACCAGAAAAACTTCGTGATCACAACAAGAACAAGGGGATCCAGACATCTCAGATCAACTGTCCAACAGGGTTTTTTCAAAAAAGTCCTCAGTACAACAACAAAAAGTACTAGTAGTACTACTAGTACTAGTACTAGTACTGGTAGTACTGGTAGTAGCTAGTAGTACTACCGCCCACTACTACTACTAGTAGTAGAAACAATGTGACAAAAAATGCCTCAGTATCAGACAGCTTGCTCCAAAACTTTATACTACTAGTACATCATACTAAGAATTAGTGAGAAGTTTGATATCAAACAGTATTTTATTTTTGAGACAGGTTAACATTGTGAAGACAAATAAGGAGGTGTATTATTCTCTCCGTAGAGCCATGTAAAATTTGTACCAAATCTGGACCTGTCTTGCCCTCATTTGCCTTGAGGACCCTCCCTACTCATAGTAGTAGTACTACTGGACAGGGGTCATAATTTTACTAGAGGGGTGTGCATTGCATCAAAAAGTTCTGGAGGAGCTTGCACTCATGAGAAAAAACTTTTTATATACCACTAGTATTTTCAGTGGCAAATGGAATTTTGGTATTAGAAGTCGTAGTAGTGATATTCCACCAGTGGTGCTACTACTAGTAGTACTAGAAGGAGTAGGAGTATTATTCTTGGTAGTACTAGTAGTAGTACTAGTACTGGGATAAGGAGTGAAATTGAAAATATATTTGTTACTGATTGCTTGCACTGATAAATGACATACAGAATCATTGTGAAAAACTAATGTAGGAACTGTAATGAAAAATGATAATACTAGCAGTATTTTTGATAAAATTATGACAAGTGTGACTTTTCTAGTAATACTAAGTAGTACTAGGAGTATAGTAAAAATGAGAAGTAAAAAATCCTGTTAGTTGGTAAAATTGAAAATCTATTTGCTACTGGAAAAATGGCATCTTTAGAATCCTCATGAAAAAATGGTCTAGGTAGTACTAGTACATTGAAAAATTAAAATAGTAAAGTAGTACTATTTTTGATAAAGTCATTGGATAGCATTGGCATTCAAAAAAGCATGACTGTAAGGTGGATTTTTAACAATCCTGTATATCTGGTGCACATGAATATTGATCAACATCACTACTACTAGGACCCCCAACTTCCCCATACTACTAGAATCCTCTCTTTATTAGGAACAAACAGGGATGCTGGTGATCTCTGCTGTCAAGCAACCATTGGAGGCCAAGATACATCACAAGCTGTCAGCTCAAGGCTAAAACAGTTATATGGTGAAATCATAATATGTGTGGATTCTGAGCCATCTTTTTAGTGTAGCAATGACTAGTTTCACCCAATGCACTTCAGTCCCGCAAGGAACAGCAAACAGCTTGTTCAACTGCTATTTTTCACTCACAAAATTAGGCCACTAATCATGTGAACTCAAAATTTGGCAAGACACCCCTCCATTCATATGGTTTATGGCTGGTCAGTGAGAAAGAACAGTGGTGGATGCATTTCCCTGTGCTTTAACAAAGTGCGTCAATCACATTTCCTTCCATTGGAATCAATTGAGAACAATAAATCCTGTGAGGGAGGCAACCCCAGCTAAAAATGGAGGATAACACTGAAAAAAGAAGCAACAAGGAGTAAAACACCAGACTTCCTTGTGGAAGAGCTCCATTGGGGTTTATACTGCCAATAACCTTGTAGCTCCCCAGACTTTGTGACACAACCATTCTGTCATATCAAGGAACTGTTTCATCCAAAGCAGCAAGTAAAGATAAATAGAAGGAAGGCAAACACAAAGAAGTCAAGGCATCAAGCCAGGTTTCTTGTGCACAAAGGTCCCAAGGCCTTTGCCCACAAGCACTGGCTGCCAAAGGGGAAGCTTGAAATTGTACAGGCAGGGAAACATGGAGATGAAATGGCACCCAGAGGCAAAAGCCTGGAAGGCTATGGAGTTGATCAAGCAACAGGAGCATGTTGATCCAGGGATTGGATGGAAGATTAAAATGGTTATGAAAAGGTTGGAGACTCCCCCCAAAGCTCCCAAGCTCCCTCCACCTGTGATAGTCAACAATCCCTCTCTTCATGTACTGTTTGTGCTCAGTCAAGACTGGAACTTGGTGGAGAACTGGGAATGGGTTAGGAAGCCTACTCCCTACAACGAGGAGCTCAATGAGACATGTGCTGGGTGTTTGAAGAAGATCTGCTTGAAAAGGAAAGATCTTGTAAAGGCCATTGAATTGGCTACCCTTGTCTCCAAAAATGAAGGTCAGGGACAAACAAGGGTGGTTCCTTAAGATCTACAGGACAGCAATGAAGAGGGAAAATAACTACACTCCTTGTATTCTGTGTGTCAAAGAGTTTGCTTATGATGAGTGGAGGAATCCTAACAGTATGGATCAAAGCTTCTCTTGCAATTCTGATGACTAGTACTACAGTGACAAGTACAAGGAGTTCTAGTATTGATCTGATGGTGGTACTACATAGCTCTAATAGAAGAGACATGCAATCACCACAGCGTGTAGTCTCTGAGTATGCTGCTCCTTGGAATTATACAGATCCTGTGATAAAGGAGAACAAGCAACCAAATCAAAATCAGCATCTGAATCAGCAGCTAAAGGAGTACTAACTGAATCAGCATCCAACTCAGCAGCTAAGAGAACTGACAAAGCCCTTGAAACAAAGTAGTAGATCTATCCATTTTAAAGTACCAATTGTTTGTTAGATAACCTCCTACACTGCTTCACACACTGCATCCATTGGTCCAACCACTGTACTGAACTCAATACTAGTGGTACTATCAACAATGGGTAGAGTGAGTTTGCTGTTAACAGTGGTTGCATTGGCACTGCCGCTGCTTGCTGGTGAAACAACAGCATTGCCCTTGTCTCTGGTACTAGTACCTAGCAGTGTCCTCCTTGTCCTCATCCTCAATATCCAATAAGTCATGTACTCAGAGTTGTCTCTCAACTCATCATTGCTTGGATGCTTCCAGTCACTCCTCCTATCATTGGCCCTCTTGTCATTCCACTCCAGATCTTCTCATGTGTTTGGGTGCACTGTCTCAGACATGTGTCACAGTTGTATACCTGCTCAGCAGGGCCATAGCCTTTGTCTAAACTCACAGTAGCTCATCATTAAGCTTACCTTCCATTCTTCACTAAGACTCTCATCACAACACTCTCTGTACATGTCATATGCTGTAGCAATAGCCACAGTTGTGGCATAGTTGACAGCAGCATGGTTATACTTCCAGGATTTGTGACCAAATCTAGCTCTAGAGATGTAAGCATCAATATGATCCAGTTTGCCATAGCTGTAGAGATAAAGCTCACATGATTCATTTAATTCAATCTCCCACCTCCTTTTGTCAGCTCCTCACCCTCTTTCCTTTTTGGTGAATGTAGAGATAAGAAGAAGAAACAGAGTTCACAGATCCAATATTGCAAGTGCCAGTGTTTTGAAAGGAGCAGTGAACTCTCATATAGGCCTTGGGTCTTCTCTCAGGATCTGCTTCTACAGTCTTCACCAATGTTACTGGCAGCTTAACAAGTCTAGATGCTTTGACTCTACCTCTTGCATTGGAATCTCCTGCTGCATTCTTCTTATGATGGAAGTGTTTACCAGGAACTCCTAAAGGCAATGATTCCTGATCCTTGTTCACCTATCCAATCCAAGATGGAGTCAGTGATGAAGAAGTTATCAGCTGTGATGTTCAGAGAGGATTTCCAGAGTGTGCCAGGTCCAATATTACTAGGAAGAACATAGGCCGCAACAATGAAGTGAACTTCAGCACAGCCAATACAGGAATGCCTCTCATCTTCAGTCTTCTATCCACAATAGCTGTGCTTCCATGCTCTAGGCCTGATCCTATAAGCATCAGGCATAAAAACAGTCTGTCTTTCCTTTTGGATAGTTCACAAGCAGACCATTGAAGCCATGATATGGCCAACTAGTCTCATCAATGCAAATGTCAGAGCCTGATCTTTCAGTAAAACAGTTGGTGTTATTGACAATAGTCTTGTAGATAAAGCCAAACTTTTAAGCAACTTTACCACCATCATGGGATCCTGGTAATGGCCTTTCCAAGTTGTTCTTGTAGAGCTTCAGCAAATTCCTTTTGATCTCATGTCATCTGCATAGTGTTTAGAATGATGTCCTCATTGAATGAAAGATCCTTCTCATCCCATCTGAATTTGATGTTTTCATTTTTTCCTTCACAAGCCCCAGCATGCATAAACAGATTGCTGTCAAACTGAACTGCTTCAGGCAATGTAACTGGCATACTAATTTGATACCCTTCCTCTTCATTGGCATCAGAGATGTACACATTTGTATACCTCATCCCCTTGTTGTAATAAGTATACTTCTTCTCTGATTCAATTTGATACTGCTGAGCTTCTTGCAAATCCGTAGCAATTGGGAGCAGTAACTGATAGAAAAAGAAAGCATCTCCATTTTCAATCCTCTCTTTTGTGAGCCCATGCTGCTGGTGTCTGAATATATCCAGGTTGCCCTTCCTCTCCTCTGGACATATGTTATCCCTACTACTAGTAGTAGCAAACTTCCTTGCAAACTAATTGTTAGGATCATTAACAGAAGCATCCCAGCCAAGATAATGAAAGTTCCATCCAGTCTCCCTCTACTTGCAAACAGGTTGCTTGCCAAGACCAGCTAAACACTTAAAAACTCTTGCATTCAGAAGGAAGATAGTCCCCTTTGTATTTCTCTGATTATTCCTGAACTTAGGTCTGAAGTAATAAGGATGCCAGCTGCCAGGATTGTCAACATCCCTCCAATCTGCTATTTCTCCTTTTGTAATTTTGGGTCTCTTCCTTTGATATCCTTCTTGAATCTTGGGGTAGTTAATACTGTTGTCAACAATAGTTCCATTCTCCCAATGAAAGAACTCAGTATTGTGAGGCCCAACACCATTTGTCCCAATCAAAAGCTCAATTCTGGCTTTTATGTAATTGCATTAAACGGCCCTTGTTTCCTGCTTGTGACTCCTCGTACATGAGGTGTCAGAATTATGATTGAGCTCCTCAGTCTCTTCTTCAGCAACTTCCTCATCACTGGAGGAACTATCTTCCTCAAAGACTGCTTTGACATCTGAATTAATCTCAAAGGCTGCTTCAAATGTTGCTGGTTGTGACTCCACAAAGGCCCTTGCCAGTGGTGGTGGTGGTGGTGGTGTCATTGTCCATGTTATCATTGTCATTGTTGTTGCCCTTGTTCTTGATGAAAGCCAGTCAGTTATGTTGGTGAGTGACATAAGTCCCTGATAATGTGACTGAGTGTCACTGATAAAGGACAGGGGGAATAACAGTGTTGTAGTTGATTTGTTGTTCTTGTTGACATTGTCAATGTCTGGTGTTGATAGCTGGTGTTGTTGCTTATTAGTGTTGCTTATTAGTGTTCCTGATATACTGTTGAAGATATTAGTAGGAGTGTTGCTGGAGTTATACTATGATTGCTGATTAGTGCTGCTGATTAGTATCAATGGTGTGTGTGTGTGGGGGGGGGGGGTGATCTGCTGTCAGTTGTCAGAACAAGATGCACATCCACTGGCATTGTGATACTAGGTTCAGCACATGGAAGTGAGGAGTCCTCTGTCCAACAATGGATAGACTGTAGCCTCCTGGTTGATAACTTCATTGATGAACAGTATTGGTGCAGCATCAGATGCAATTTGTTCATTGACAATATATTTTTGATGTAACAATTGTCACCATGACAAATTTACCATAGAAAATAGTGCAGTTGGACAAAAAGTCATGATGGATGTTGGCGTGCGAAAAAATTTTACACAGGAAAACAATGGCCCAAAATTTAAGACTGGATTGTTGATCTGACCACCAACTCTAAAGGATAACTGCTTAAAGTTTGAATAGTTTTACTACGCATTTCATAACAATTGAATGCAGTCTCCTCAGAGCGCAAAAAATTTTAATTTGAAGTTCTAAACTTCAAATGTCCTAGCAGAAAGTCTACTAGGTTCTACTGAGCTAGTTTTTGGATGGCATTCATGATTGAAAAGCCAGATTCATGATTGAATCGCCTCAAACAATTTTTAATTGCCTGAACCATTTTTTTGTTTTGAGGGGAATCGATCCAGCCATTCAGTCATATTTAAAAAATAGCTCAGTAGAACCTGGTACATACTAACGTACAAGCAAAAGTTCATAACTTCAAATCAAAGTTTAGAACTTCAAAATAACTTTTTGCTCTCTGGCTCTCCTGGCAAGACCGTATTCAATTGTAATGAAACATGTAGTACTAGGATTATGCAGTAAAAATGAGATGAAAAAAACCCTTGGAGCTACATTTTTCTTATTTGTGTCAAAAATCAATAATAATTTTGATGCAATGCACACCCCTCTAAATTATGAGTGTGCAACTCTCACAAAATTATATTTGATGATGATGATGATGATGTGTGTCCAAAATTGGAAAATTCTACCCCATGGATTTTTGTTTTCATTTTAAATACATAATACTAGTAAATTATTCAACTTTAAACTAGTAACAAAAATGAAGAAAATACGTATCTTTAACACAAGCATCTGTCATCTAGATTTGGTGTTTAAATATACTACAGTACAGTTGTACATTTTAATCCCTTATTTTGCATTCAATGACTACTTTGACAAAAAAACTGGCTTGTACTGCAGTTTACAGTCGGGCACATGCTCAATTGCCATGTAGTATCATTTTGATGTCCAATACTATGCTGCGCAACCTGTTTTTATGATTACACACAAATTCTGCATAAGTCCCCCTCAACAACCATATTTATCCTCCAGTACATCTGGGCTGCATTGAATTTTGGTCAGAGTAAATGTCAAGTATTGTATAGTAGCATGGGCCACATATTTCCTGATGCACCAATTATACATTTTAAATTCAGATTTCAAATTCAGATATACTACCCTGAATAGCTTTCAATAATCAATGACCCTCTAAAACCCCCCACATGACTGTATTTGTCTTTTTACTGGGATTCAATTCATGTGCCTATCATACTTAAGCATCCATTGAGGACCAAGATAGTGGTTAGAGTGAGTTGACACTTACTTCATGTTCTACGTGTTTTTGATTTTGGGCTATCTTTTTACTATGTAATGACTCCTGGGATTAAAAATTCAAGCCAAAAATATGCTTGGACTTGTAGTAGCATGTGTTAGAGGAGCAAAACTATCTGGTCGCATAACTTGTGGGATTCAAAAATTCAGCAAGTACTGAGCAAGTGCATTATGTAGTACATCCATAGTTTTTTAGTCAAACTAGTCATTTGACACAAAAATAAGGGCCCAAAATGTACGATTGTATTGTATATTTGGTAGCCATGTCTATCATTCAATAGCATTGGACTTTAAATTCAATATTCCGTCCTACTAGCACTATCATTCCAATTGCATGATGTAGATTAGCATTAGCAGTTTGGCCACAACAATGGAACACTTCAGCACAGGAAAAAATCAAATGATGACAACTCTGTTCTTCCAGTTCCTCTAATCAGCATTACTACCTTTTGCAACTCCACACAAAAATTCTCACATATCACCATGATGCTCCCATCTCCTTACACCAACAGCCCCTACACCAAACACCAGCACCCTTACCATCCACTACCMTCTGTGTTGTAGCAATGGGTTTGTCCTCCAAGTTAAGAGTGTACTAGAGATGGTGCTATAAAGATGACAAACAAAACAAAAATGCAAGAGACCTATATTGTATTCTGCTACAAGAAGGAAGCATCATGATGGTGCAGTTACCTTTAGACAACTTCTTTGTCATCTCAGTGATGATGAGAATTGCTCCAAGCAGTACTGACTTTGCTTGGGTGGATCCAAAAATGTTGCAACACCTGTATTTGACCTGAACAACAAGAAGCAATCACATCTGGCTAAGAAGTTCTGTTCAACAAATTTCTCAAAAATGGCCCAGGTATGGCCCTTCCAGAGAATCTTGATATGCAGGTTATGTGTCAACCAATCAACTGCAATTTGTTGGACAAGGAACTTGATAATTTTGCTTCACTCAGTCAAAGTACACTACTTAACTGAAGGTAATTAAGCCTACAAAGTCAAGGAGCAAAAACATATGTACATGTGGTGCAAATAAATACAGAAAATGCATTCTTTACAAAATCCCACTGTGTTCCAATTTTTTTGTTCTGTCACAGCAACTACCACAAGTATAAATGATTTGGGATTGGAAGAGGTGACTATTGCTCTAGGGTTGGGAATGACAAGAGAACAAAAGGTGGAAGGGACTGGATGGCTCCAACAAAAGAAGAGTCAAGAGATAACTCCAAGTACTCATTGGATAGTGAGGAGGAGGAGGAGGAGGAGGAGGATACTGGTGTTACTACAATGGATTCAAATGAGGACAATGTTGATTTTTCACCAAGAAGCAGCAGTACTAACGCAACTGTTGATAGTGAACTCACTCAACCAGCTGTTGGCGATAGTACCAATACTGAATTTACACCAAACAGTGTGATTGGTGGAGTGATTGGACCAATGGAAGCAGGATGGTGGGAAGCCTAAGAAATAACAAGTGGCTTTTTCAGTTGCTGATTTGGTTGCTGATTCTGATGCTGATTCAGTTGCTCATTTGGTTGCTGGTTTGGTTGCTTATTCTCCTTTCTTGTTGCTTGATCTAGATCCACAATATGCTCACCAACTACAGTGGTGACTGATCTCCTCCACTTGAGCTCCAGTCCAATCTATGCAACTCCTCCTCATCATCAGCGTCCCACTAGAAAATTCAGGCCATAGTGCTAGGGCTCCCCCATTCATTGTATACAAACTCTTTGGCATAGGTAGTGCTAGGTGAGTAGTTGTTTTCCCTCCTCGTCACAGATATGTTGGCTGCTTTGGGTGCAAGTAGAGGAAGTCTGGTGTTTTGAGTTATTGAGTTTTGTTCTTTTACTCTAGCTGCTGGTGCTTGCTTGTTGTTGTAGTATCCTCCATTCTTAGATGGGGCTGTGTGCCCCACAGGATGTATTGTTCTTGATTGATTCCAAGTGAAGGAAACCTGATTGATGCATTATGTTTAAGCAAGGAGAAATGTATCTACCACTGTTCTTACTTCTAATAAACAGGAGATATCAAAAGATGCAAGGAGGGGTCTTGTCAGAGTTTTCAGTTGCATAAAACTTTGCCTAATTTAGTAATGAAACTAGCCATTCTTTCACAACAGAAAGATGGCCCAAATTGATACACAGAGCTGTTTTTTAACTATTGTGATTAATCTTGAACTGACAGTTTGAGCTAGTATATCTTGGTTGCCAACTGGCCCTCAATAGAGAAAAGCACAGCAATGTGTTCCTGATTGAGACAGAATTCTAGTTTTGTGTTTTTTGGGGGGGGCTATTGATTATTTCACCAAGGTGTACAGGGCTGAATATTAAAGGCCAAAAATGTACAACTGGCCCATCCAGAATTTTTGCCAACACTATACAATACTATGATGGACTATCATTTCAATTTCTGATCCTCCTTTTTACAATCATGTTACTAGTGCAGATACCATAGGCTTCCTGTTGAGTGTAACAAAAGCTCCATCTAATAGTAATAGAATTTTTGGTGAACAGCAGCATCTTGTTCTTCATGCCTGAAACAGCTTTCACACAATAGAATCCTGCGAGAAAAGAAAAGACTTTTTTTGACTAACAACAAGTAATAGCTGCTGTGTACTATTAGTAGCTCTGATTCAATAGTAGATGTTGCTGGCTTTGTCTATTCTTGATCTGAAATGGCTCATGTTGTTGTCATGACTCACATCATGTTTGAGATTTGTTACAATGAAGTCAAGGAAAACCCTTGGCCTCTTTGACTATTGAGTAACAATACCAAAGACATTGTTAAACAGTGTTGCACCACAAGAGACACATGCATGGAAGTACTAATCATTGTCTCTTCTGTTTGGATATTGTCACTATGTGTTTGTCATGAAAACCTCACACCCTTTAAATCAATTGTAAAAATTCTACATTGTCATCCCAGATACAATTATTCTGATTMATTAAGTGCTGATTGTTTTGGAAACACCAACCACCAACATACTACAATTGTGAGTTTTATTATTTTACTACCACCAGTATGATTGTTAGTCATCACCAGATCACACTACTGTAATGTTGTCATCTCAGGAGCTTGCTGTTGCTGGCCAGGGAGGCAGGAAATTGTCCACAAAAACATTCCTGCTGCTCCAAATCACCATGTTTGAAACAGTAGTAGGAGAGAAACACCCTTTGACTCCTCTAAGAAGACACTTCTACTATAGACTAGTAGTCTACTACTACTACTACTACTACTACTACTACTACTACTACTACTACTACTACTACTACTACTACTACTACTACTACTACTACTACTACTACTACTACTACTACTACTACTACTACTGGTAAGTAGTTTCTATAGTAGTAGTAGAGGCCCAACTTCCATTCAATAAGGAAACTATCAGTCTAGTAGCTAGTAGTAGTACGTGGTGGGTCATGATGATCACAATACTTGTACGTTCTTGAAGAAATCCTCCAAGTTTTGCAAGAAAGCAGCCATCACCACTGCCAACAACTCTTCCTCTGGCAATTCCATCAATGTACTACTTTACAAGCCACAAGCTTCCACCTCCCCACCTGTGGGGATACTAGTACTAGTACTAGTAGTACCTTTCTTGATCCATTTAACAAGGGTACTCATTGTGATTTTTGTGTCCAATACTACTAGTACTAGTACTACTAGTAGTAGTCTACCACAGCAGTAACTGTCACCCAATGTCACTGCAACAAACATTCTACTACAGTATATCCCAATACTATCTCTTCTCATTGGTCTCACTGACAGGCATTTCATTTGAATTCCATGGCTCTCCTAATCCAGCAAATCTGTGTTCCAACCCACTGTCTGCTCTTCCAAACTAATAGCAGGAAAGATGTTCGTCAACTACTGGTCCTTAAATTGAGCGTAGTTTTGCAGATGCTCTCTGTAGCATGAGTGCCAACACTTACCGGTACTTGTGCAGCTGAGAAAGTGCGCCCTCCTTTTAACCACAGTAGATTTTTCTTTTTGAAGATTCCGACAAATAAATACCAAATTATATTTCACTACTACTTTTAATATTGCTCTGACTCATTGGTCGTGCAGGTTGTTCGGAATCATTGTCTTCAATTTGTTTGCACGGAGCATGACCTTCAAGTCCCAAACAACCCAACGTGAAAGAGGTTCCCTCGACTATCTCCTATCCAAATGTTTATTCACGAAATAATGATGAAAATGACATATACGCCTTGAAGTAGACAAAGCATTCAGTTGATGAGCTAGCTGCTGGACTTGCAGTAGCACTTGCATGGACAGATGCATCCGTAGCAGAACCAATTGCAAATGTTGATGTAAGATCCGTTTTCGTCGTTTCCGCACATGTCGCCATCTCTCTCGAAAAACATGTAGTCGAGGTGGATAATGTGAGCCAGGATGTTTGCCTTTTGCTGGGCCGAGACAGACTTTTGGGCAAAGGTGACGTCAAAGATATCACTGTCGGTGAAGACCTCACGCATGGCCTGGCTGAACTTTTTGGGCCTGATCTTGGTGATTGTGGCATAGTCACCAAAGTTTTGCTTGTGGAGCTTGGAAGAGTTTTCGTACATACTCTGGTCGGCTACAGCGACTCCAAAAGGAGAGCTGCAACAAAGAGCTGAGCATCCACCCGTTACGCATGGTCCACGGGAGGCGGCGAAGAGTTCCGTTTTTCCTTCGGCTCCATCGCTAGGATCAGCACGGTCCATCATCTGCATAACTGGCTTGAAGCCACCACCGCCCTTCGGCTGGATGGATTCTCCGATAAGGCTGACACGTTCCCGCTTGCCGTCCTTTTCTCCGGGCTTGCCGTCCAAATCACCGGCGTGAAGGGTACCGATGTCCCTGCATCCCTCGGTGCAGGCATAACAACCTATGCAAGGCTTGGGACAAGCGCCTTTGAAGCAGCAATCGCATCCTTCCCGTTCGAAGGTCATGAAAGGGGCCCCACTTGGTTCGTAGGACCAGTCAATTTTTTCACCAGGCTTGATTTCCGGGGCGTCGCTGCCCACCATGTAGAACTTGACAAAGATAGAGTGGTTGGGTGCACAGAAGCAGCGGGAGCAGCCGTCGGATTCTTCCTTGATGATCTGCACGAGGGGTACGGACAGAAAGCAAACGCAGCAAGGACAGAATTGAAACAACGGGAAGGAATGTGAGAGGACGGCGGATTGATTTCACTGAAATTAGTGCGCAAAGCACAATGCCGTGATATCATACATTGGAACAGAATGCATAACCATGAAATTACCACAATCGTGATAGCTAAATGAACTCACCATGACACGCTTATTGGTTTCCTTGTTGAAGACATCGTAGACATTTGCTTGTTCGATGCAGCCCTGGGTAACAGCTTCCACCATACGAATTCGCTGCTGGATGAAAAAGGCATCCATGCTGCTCAGAAGTTCGACGACCCCTGCATCCAGCAGGATATCAGTGTTAGATTTACCCATGGTTGTATGTTTCGTACAAGTATTAGATAAGAAGAAAGCGTGTGGATGTCGTATTTATTATGAAAGTAGAATTCACTGAGAAACAATGAAAGATATCGAAGCGAACAATATCAACACTGAAAGGAAGCGAAGAAGGACGGAATGAAGAGACCATACAGTAGTATCAGTAATTCCGTATGATTATTACGAGTACCACTGAACGTACAGAATGGTATTGTACGTAGGGTACGAGTATGTTGAATCAATTTTTTGGATTCTTGTTCGGATTCGTACGATACCACCAGTACCGTACAGTAATGGTGAATGAACTGGTAGTTCTACGTACCTACCGCTACTGCAGAACCAAAAGAAGCGAAAAATCGCATCTACTACCTTCGACCGTTTTGCAATTTCGGTTGCAAAAATGGGGTACTCGTACCGTACGGTGCCGGTACACTACGGTAGGAATTAGTAGGAATATTCTTCTTCGCTTCCACGCAATGTACGTACTTATTACTGTACCGTTCCATGCACGAACTGGACTTGTACGTACGAGTATGTTGAATCAATTTTTTTGATTCTGGTTCGGATTCGTACGATACCAGTACTGGTGAATGAACTGGTAGTTCTACGTACCTACCGCTACTGGAGAACCAAAAGAAGCGAAAAATCTACGGTAGGAATTAGGAATATTCTTCGCTTCCACGCAATGCATTACTGTACCGTTCCATGCACGAACGGTACGTGTTACTCGTAACAATATTCTACTACAATGGTACTGTACAAGGAAGTACGAGTACCGGTACGAGCAGTCATCCAGCTCGCTGATTCATCAACTCGTGTTGTAAGGCACGTACGAACCGTATCGCATTGTTTGCCACGCTCCTTACTGTGCTATGTGCAAACTGTACCCGTGTCGACAAAAAAGATTCGACGTCTCATTTACCATGCGCGAAACTGCAAATTTCAAATTTGCATTTTGGGACAAATTTAGTCCCTAACGTCCTACTATCAACAATTGAAATTACGTTAATTGAGGCATTGGGAACGTTAATTCAACATTCCGGATGTTAATTATTTTTTCCCTGTAGACTATTCCTGCAATTCCAATAATCAATGTGGTAGTGCACTACCTTCCCAAAGCAATTATTTGGGTCTTGTACATACGTCAAAAAGGAGCAGGAAGTGACACAAATACATACTAGATTCTTGATTCACACCAGCACAGGCTCCTGGTCCTCACGTCAACAAAAAGAACAAGTAAGTAGTACTAGACGAAGAAATATGCACCAGCACTCACATACTTTTTTGGAATCCTTGATCAAAAAGTTCTCATGTCAAAAAGAGCAGGGGGAGCCCAAATTGGTGCACCAAAGCAAATCTAAAATGTCACCACTGTTCTCTACTAGAGGAGCTGGGAGAGCCAAAAATGGTGCCCTAAAACATATCTACTACTAAAGTGTCACAATTGGAGTCTCACTCAGCAAAACTGCATAAAGATAGCTGTAGCAGCATCAAATGGACATCAATGCAGTGCTCATAAAAAAAGGACCATCTTTGCTCAAAGACCAACAACATGTCACTAGAATTGATCATGCGTTGTATAGCTATCCACTTTGAGCCAGCAGATGGTGTGCAGAACAATTTACCTCCTCCTCTGCTGGAAGAAAGGCATCATTTGGATAGGAGAATGCAACGGATACGTACGTATACGATACAATTCGAAGAAATGAATAAAGGATCATACCCTTCCTATGTACCTATCGTAAGGTACGGTTCCTATGTATGTATCATAGGATGCATCGTAAGAGGTCCAAGGATCATAAGAGGTCTAAGATACTATTCGAGAATACCTCACGAAGAATAGAGATGTCACGAGTCCRGAATAGAGAACCTCHGTSTAGATTMCCTACCAGGTCTACATGAGGTTCTAATCAGAACTTCGGAATTCTCGTGAACGCGCTCRGTAATCTTAATCTTATAATTTCAATTTTCATACACACTTAACATACTAAGAGTACAGGTAATCTTGTGCAGAGAACCCCAATGATTGCAATTCAGGAGATACAATCAGTGCCCACTCCTCTACTTGTTTAGTTCTGGTAATGAGCAAGCCCTTTGAAACTGTTGTTATGCAGACCACGTGGTCTTCAGAGGTCTCCTTGCACTCTATGCCTAGTTTGACAAAAAAATTAAATACGTACAAAATGCACATTCTCAGTACTTTAATTTTTGAATCCCACCAGTTGTGTAACCAAATAATTTTGCACACACATGCTCCTCACTGTCTTGTTTTTGCTTCAACATGTGATATTGCTGTACCAATAGTACAAATCCAAAATTTTTAATCCCACAAGTCATTACACAAAAAAAAGATAGCCCAAAACCAACACACAATACAAAAACACATAGAACATTAAGTATGTGTCAACTCACTCTGGCAGCAATCTTGGTCCCCAAGAGATGATCAAGAATGATAGTCACATGGATCAAAGGCCAGAAAAAAGGTGAATATAGTTGTGTGTGGGCKGATAGGGTGGCATTAGCTATTGATCATATAAAGTTGTACAGGGGTTACTATATACTAGTACTATACAGGATTGGTAGTAATGTACAATTGAATCATCTTTTTTTTAAAGCCACAGCTATATGATAAAAGCAAGTAGATCTCAGATTAAGACCTTGGTTTTGGTGTGGGAGTGACTGTCCTAAAAGTGATGTAAAGTGTATGCTAGTAGAAAAGTGAGTCGAT
>CAACVS010000194.1:45159-79034 GCA_900660405.1 Pseudo-nitzschia multistriata | reverse complement strand
ACAAAGTGATGCTTCCGTAAGAAAATACTATTCAATATCTCCCGTTTGCATTCATCAAATGCTTTCTCAACATTTTCAATCAAATGATCAATATTCTTCAAGCATTTCTTGTGCTGTAAACTTTGGATGGAGTTAAAAATTCAAGGTCAAGTACGTTCAAATCCAGACTGTTGGGTGGTTGAGTTCTAACGGAAATATTTCAGCCGTCTGTCCTTGCAGCAGCTGCTACCGTATCCCTAGTAAAACTTTCCTTGTGAGGTTTGGCATTGTCTTCTTGGATGAAGATCTCTGGAGGACCATCAGAACTTTTGATCCTCCTCTTGGCCACTTCTCATAGATTGTTGGGAGTACTTTGTTGAATAGCATTTCCTTACTGTACTATAGAGTTGGCGGAGATTTTCTGGCTGTGTCATTTGTACACCATAAGGAATGATCAATATTCATACACATAGTATAGTATCAATCAATACGTCTCTGATCTCCCACCCCCCAACTCCCCCATATGATTAGAATCATGTTTCAACTGGGATTCAATTCATGTGCTTACCATTGTTACTAAGCGTCTGTTGGGGACAAAGTTATAGCTATTTGAGTACGTTGAACCTCTGTTTACTGTTCTACATGGTGATGTTTTTCTACTGTGTGTCAATTTTGGGCCATCTAATTATCGTCTAATGACTCTTGGGATTAAAAATTTCCTCCTTCTACCAGGACTACAGTGCACGTCCGAGCAAAAATATTTTGGTCGTACGGCTGAAACTATTTGGTCACACGAAGTGTGCAGATCACTGATGATCCTCTGCGCCCTAGTAGTACTAATAGTAGTAGTAGATAAAGTTTCTGAAGGAGCAGATGTTGCTTGAACAGTAAGATACTTCCTTGCTAGAACACCAGCCATTGTTGGAAATTGGTTCTTTTATTTCCCCACCATTATAGAGGGATGGAGTGCCTGGTCTTGCCACTCTCCTTGTCTATCTGAAAGGGTGCAAGTTGCTGGGGATGGGAAATGTAGCTAAGCAGCTCCATCTTCCATGATTCCTTGATGCTTTGAGGATTGGCAGACACTGTAACTTGCTCTTTTTGTGCCTGTTGATGCATGATCATCAAAGGGTCCTGCTCTTCTGCTGCACTACTACTAGTGTCACTGTCACCAAGAGCAGAGGCTGCCCCAGAGTCATTGCTATTGCTGGTACCATGCAGCTACTAGTAGTATTCTAGCAGTAATTGCAGTAATCTTGACTACTACATCAAATGATGTAGTAGTGTACTAGAAGGTCTAAGAATTTACATGAAAAGTCAGTATTGCCTAAATATTTAGTCTCATGTGTGTTCAGTCTTGCATTTTTTAGTAGTCACATATGATTCAGTCTTGCAACAGCCGATGTGTTCTTATAGTGTTGCATTTCAAAGTCTCAAAAATTTTGACCCTAGTGCAGTTTTGCAAAGGTCAAATATGCAACGAGTATATGAGCCCAGTACTGAGCACAGATGTGTAGGACCAGTACTGAGAATCACTCATGAACCCATGGGACTGGACTTATGGTATGGGACCAGAACTACAAGGACAATAGAATCAATTGTGAGTCCTAAGGAAAATGGACCTACTACACCCTATATAATATATATAACATACACTACATGTTACATATGAAATCATTGAGAATTCCCATACATCAGTGGCATCGCCTTGTAACAGAATCAGAAGCAGAACATTGACAATAAGTTCTGTCCTGAAGCCCTCAGTAGAATGTGTACCAAGTCCTACAGGGGATTGAAACTACAGAAACTAGTTCCTGATCGACTATAACACAGGAAACCATGTAAGTGGAGATCTAGACCTAGTATACATAAACTGATTCATTATAATTCACTCTAAACACCATGCTAATTCATCAATACAAATTATTTTGTGCAAAATATTGTTGCATTGCTGACCCCCAATAACCATACAGAATTTTCTGTTGATTCTTTCCTAAAGAAATAATTTAAAAAATTCAATTTGTTTGTTGTACAAAGCATAAGCCCAAATGAGGAAAATTTGCGCCCTCTTTGTCACAAGCACATAATTTGCAGGTTGCATATAATTTGCACCCTATTTGTGACAGGCAAAATTAGAACCCTCTTTGTTGCAAGAAGCAGCAATCACCAGCAGCCAACAACCAATAAGCAGCAGCACCCTCTTTGACGCAAGCACAGATTGGCACCCTCCTCCTTTGTTGCAAACACAAAAGCATTAAACTGAATAATATGAAGCCTCCAGTGAAAGCTGACATCCATATGTTGGAAGCTGAAGAAGTTTTTGGCATGGTGGAGACACATTGTACATATTAGTATGCTGAATGTGACTATTCAATTTTCACACAACTCTCCAAGCAAAGATAGCAAACATACAACTTCCCACATGTTCAAAAAAATCTTAATATTCTTGAAGAAAAGAACTAGGGATAGATCAATCAGATCTACTAGTAGATATGGGGGGATGGGGGTGTTGTTGATGCTATCCAACATGAGTGATGGAAACAACAACATCCTGACCAGAAACTGGTTCTGGTCCAAAGAACTGGGGTAGTGGGAGGGTGCGGGTGATCATAGCAGCATCAGCTTGGTGRAATTGCTTTGATAGGGCKTGGGGTGTTGCTGTTKTTGTCAAACACAAATGGCAGAAACAACAGCATTGTGACTGGTGGAAGTTTCTTCTTCTGGTCCATAAATAATACTGGAACTGCATGGAGATGCTGGGGAAATTTCTTTAAAACTKAGTATGTAGCATACKCCTGGTGGTGTTCTTCAAAGGATAGGTCTTARGTGAATATTGGGGGTGTTGTTGGTGCTTGATGGYATGAATGTCAGAAACAACAACATTATGACTGGAAAACACTGGGGCTTCTGGTCTGTAAATAATATTGGAACTGCATGGAGATGCTGCATATACTTCAGACRTTGTTTGTCAAWGGATAGGTCTTGGTGGAATACTGGGGCCTGGGGTTGTTGTGGTTGCTTTCTGGCACRAATGTTGGAAGCAACAACATTGTGACCAGAAACACAYGGGGGMTTCTGGTCCATAAATAATACTGATGGAACTGGAGATGMTGGTGAATCTACATTTAAACTAAGTATGATGTAGCATATACTCCAGGTGTTGGTCTCCACAGGATAGATCTTGGTTGAATACTGGGGGCTGGGGTTATTGTTGTTGCTGTCCAACACAAATGTCAGAAACAACTACATCATGACMAGAATCTTCTTCTGGTCCTTAAGAACTGGGGATGGATCCACCAGCTGGGGCATACTGCCACTTGCTGGGGACAGGGGGTGTATGATATCAATTTAAGGAGTTTAGTCTTGGTTAGATTGATTGAATGGAGGCCAGGTAGGTGGGATTTCCCCTTCAGAAAGGATGTCACCATGGTGGGTTTGGACACCAGAAGGTGCAGGTCAGGTATGTATGTACMGTAGGTAGGAATAGTTTTGTGTGTATGAAAAAATTAGTTTTGAAAATTAAAACTTCCCATATGTTCTACCACATGACTTAATGATTTTTGGGGGGGGTTCCTTTTTTGTACTATGATGATTCACAGTACAAATCAGTATGTTTGACTGAATCAGGAGGGGTAATCTCTCATCTTACAAATCAGAAGGGGGATATACTACTTTTGTATGAATTACTGGTGTACTACTTTCTTTAGTGCAACTCAGTAGCTGTTTCTATTCTTCAGAGGTGCTTGCCTGCTGCTGCAATAGTACTGAAGCAGCAGCAGTACTGTTGTTGAGATCATCACATTAGGCCAGCCACATGTCTCCTTAGAATGTACTACTAACTTTCATTGTTGTTTCTGTTCTTCAGAGGTTGTACTTGCCCCCAGTTCTTGCTACTGATCTACTGCTGCAACAGTACTGAAGCACAAGTACTGCTGTTGAGATGATCTTATTGGGCCAGCTGCATGCCTCCTTAGAACAATGTAGTACTAGTAACTTTCATTGTTGTTTCTGTTCTTCAGAGGTGCTTGCCCCTAGTTCTTGCTACTGATCTACTGCTGCAACAGCACTGAAGCACCAGTACTGAGGATGAGCCTGCTGCAATTACTATCACTATTGGTACCCTTCTGCTGTGTTTAAGGCTACTTAGAACATTGATGCAGTCATTGCATTGCCTTCCTGTAGTATGTCATATCATAGTGGAACTTGTCCCAGTAAGTACAACTTGAGCTCAACTGCTCTTCCAGTGCCTCATTTGGAGGATTGTGCGGAGGCTTCTTTGTATGCATCACATGACGCTTCTGTAAAGGCTTCTTTGCATGAGGCAACCAACAATGCTGCTCTGCCTTGCCTGGTGCCTCATTCTGAGGCTTGATCCGCACCTCTGCAGAGACATTTGAATTTGAGGGCTTGGGCGGGCTAAGAGACATGGACAACAATAGCAACAGAAGAGAAGGAATGAGGCCCCTTATCATCCAGAGGCTGAAAACAGGAGAGAACAGCAAGGGCAGCTCTTCCTCCATGCCATGCTGAAATATCACAGCCTCCAGATTCTCCCCCACCTACTCACACCACCACAATTTGGCCGGATCTACTGGTTCTGGATGAGGGTGGGGATCTCCCTGACTACGTACTCACTGCGGCAGATTCCAAATTGGATAAGATCTATGGAGATCATGTTCACCACAACCTGACACTCACCTTACTGGTGGCGTTGCAGATGATGCACTACCAGAGCGAACAAAAAATATTTTTGTTGGGCCTCAAAACAACCACTTCAGCACCAGCACTATCCTACAGAAATTCAATTTTGACTTCCAAGATGGACACCGTTACCKTGGGGGTCTCCTTGGCACCAATGCAGCCAAGGAAGATTGGCTCCAGCCACAGATTGACAARTGGGTTGAAAGCATTTGACTCCGCCAATACCCAAAGGCTGCTTTTKCAGGGTTGACCAAGTCTTTGCAGTCCAAATGGACATATGTCCAACATGTTGTCCTGGATGTTGCAGATTCTTTTGCACAAGTGGAGAAGGCACTCGCAGAGGAATYTTTGCCCACACTATGTGGAGATACCATCAACAACATGCAAACTTATTGTTAGGATCTTTGACTGTGCCATCCCATCCAAGATAATGAAACTTCCATTCATTTAGATCCCCATGGGTTCCTTGTCAAGACCAGTTAAGTGTTTAGGAATTTCTACAGGCTTACACTTGGAGGGAAGAAAGTGTCCCTTCTCTTTGTTCCCTGTTCCTGCTTCAAACTTGGGTCTTTAGTAATACGGATGCCATCCACCTGGGTTATCAGTGTCATTCCAGTCTTCTGGTTCTCCTTTGTCAACATTTGGATCCTTCCTTTCATAGCTTACTAGAACAWTGGGAAAATTAAGTCTGCTATCAACAATAGTTCCATTCTTCCAATAAAAGAACTCAGTATCATGAGGCTCAACCACATTAGTATCCCAGTTCCAAGCTGCCTGGCTCTGTGTAATTACATTGAATGTCTCAGCTTGCTCAGCCTCCTTGTGGTGACTCATAATCATAATCACACTCATGCTCAGTCTTGTTTTCAACCTCCYCATCAATTGAGCTTTCATCCTCAAACAATGTTCCCAATTCTGATTCTAACTCAAAGGCTCCTTCAAATGCTACAGACTGGGACTCCACAAAGGCCCACAGCCAGACAGTTGTTACTGATGTTGCCACTTTGTTGTTGTCATGATTGATAGCTGTTGACGTCAGTAGTAGCTTGCTGATTAGTGTTGCTGCTGATACTGTTGTGGATAGGAGTGTTGCTGGGAGGAAACTGTTGCTGATTAGTGCTGCTGATTAGTATTAGGCAGGGAGTGTTGCTGATTGGTGTCAAYGGGATGGGGTGATTAGCTGTTGGTTGTCAGAAGGAGATGTGCTTCCAACAATGGGATAATGGCAGCTTCAGCAGGTGGTGGTGAKGACTCCTCTGTGTCTGACAATCAACAAAGTTTTGCCTTGTTGCTACCAACATTATGAAGCAGTATTGGTGCAGTTTTGGATAGCAGGAGGTAGWGRTTAGGGTAAATATGTTCATCAAGAATGTATTTCCAACCTGTTGATTAGCATCAAGACAAAATTCCATAGAAAAAATGGTGYAGTTGGACAAGATTTCATGATATCAGTTGGCGCGCTYGACATATTTTACTTGGGAAAATGATTGTCTTGTTGTTGGCCTGCCTTCTTGAACATAGTGAAGCTCTCTCCAAAACCTTCCTCCAAATCTTTGGTCTGACTGAGGCATTCATAAATCACTGTGGTAATTATAGCTATGATATTAAGAGTTCCATAATTTCTGATACWTTGGCAACACTGTCTCTGGATTGACATGGTTTTGGTTTTATGGTTTAGAATTTCTATCATATCATCTGCACGTCCCCACTAGTATCATGGTAGTAGGAGTCTTCAATGCAGGACAACCTTATTCGTCGGTTGGAGACAAGCAGGACTACAAAGAAACTWGGTTGTCACAAGGGGAAGAATTTATGGTATTTTGACAAGAAGTAACGTTAAATTCTTAATTTTATGGTAAACTAGGACGCAAAAGCCAACGACCCGAGCCAAAACCATAACGAATGTTTTGCCCGGTTCACAGTTGATGACTATCGGTGTATTTATTTCACAGATATAGTAATATGGGTCGTTCGATTTCTTTTCGATTCACAGATTCGGATTCGAAACACTATCACTGGTGTGATTACATGGAGSCGGCGGTGGCGCCAACGGCAGCRTCATCGGCGAAAGAGCAGGTGTCACGGTACACCTCGTGATCGTCAAAGTCGATCTTGTAGTTCTTGTTGTGGGCAGGGATCTCGAAGGCGAGAAGGTCRTCTCCCGCGCGCATACCGGAGTAAGGGTAGGCGGCATTACGGGTGTCGCGGTAGGTGACACTTACTCCTTCAGAGTGATCCTCGTAACACTCGTGGAGGAGCATAGGTCCGGTGAGAGCAAGGGGGTTGGTTGGGTAGTATCGGGACTTGACGTTTCCAACGATCTTGTCAAGCATGCACTTAAAGATAGGAGCTCCAGCGCGKCCGGCAAGGATCTTCATCTGCTTCTGGGGGCGACCTTGGGGCCAGTCATGTCCAACAGTRGCAACGGCGCAAGGATCATAGAGATCATCAATGGGAACGAGCGGAAGCATGTCGGCGTCCATGTACACACCACCCGTRGTGTGGAGGGCACAAAATCGGAACAAATCTCCGCGGAAAGCAGGCGGGGCAAGGCACTCGTAGGCAGAGGCAACGTGTTCACCGCAGTTTTCCTTGACAAAAGCAAGGGCTTCTTCGTCTCCAAAGTGACGGTGTTCGAAGTCGGGGTTGGAGGCGGCTACACCGACCTGACTGAGGGTTGCCTCGTTGTGAGCAGAAACGGAATACCAGATCTTAGGGATGGCGTTCTCGGAGGAGCACTCAGATTCGTCCTGACGGACKAGAGGAAGGTTGAGGTAGTTTTCGCACATGGCACGGTTGGCAGCGTTGTTCACCAACTTAGCATCAACCCCACTGCAGACGTTGTGGTCTTCGGCCTTCTCGTAAGCGAAGGCAAAGGTGTCGATCTTGACAACTTGAGAGGTCWCCTCTACAAAGTTTTCGTCGCCGGCACTGGCCAGGAATCGCCCGGTACTGTTGGTGGACTCCGGCGTGGGTTCTGGGGTTGGGGCAACGGGWGCAGCGGTGGGTTCGACGGGTGCAGCGGTAGGATCAACGGGTTCGGCGGTGGGTTCCACAGGTTCGTCCGTAGGGGCTGGTTCATCGGTGGGGGCAGGTTCCTCGGAGGGAGCGGCGGTTGGGTCATTTTCGGCGGTTGGTTCAGCGGTTGGCGACTTCGTAGGGAACTTGGTGGGACGCTTCGTGGGACGTTTGGTAGGGTACTTGGTAGGGCGCTTCGTGGGACGTCGTGTAGGATACTTAGTCGGACGCTTCGATGGCTTGCGGGTGAGTTTAGGACGGTCGCAGGGCTCCGAAACTCCGGCAGAGGAGTACGTAAACTCCCCCTTGGTAGTGTTGTGGCACTCGGTGACGCACAGCTGTTCGGTGGCAGTAATGAACTCGAGGGCAGTGGGGGCGGGCGTTGGTACTCCGGCGACAGCGGGCAACGCRGGGCAGGGGATAGATTGGCGGATGGCTTCATTCATGGTAGCAACRACGGTGGCAGCGTCAGGTCGAGGGCARCTACAYKYCTCTCCGGTGGAAATCGCTGATTGCATCTTGCGTGYGAAGTCAACGAGAGGGGTGGCGTCTGMTCCGGTGTACATTYCAACACCACAAGACRTTTTGTCTCCGTTGAGATAAGTTCCAGCGTTACAGTAGGTTCCAACACGCAACAGAATGGTGTTGCTGCTGGGTTGTGTTGCTTTCACCTCGGCACCGTAAASCTCGCAGAAGGCACCGTTCTGTGTACAGGCACCATCGACTTGAGCGTATGCYCTGTAGTAGGCATCGCCRATCGCAGTGAGAGTTGCGTTGCTTSMAAGATTGTAGCAATCTCCCTTGGARGGATCGTATTGGAYTACRACGTATGAGTCCGACTCATAGTCAGGATCCAATACRGGATCGCAGACGGCTCCCTTGGTTGGAGCGTCGGTAGGCGCAACGGGGACCGGTGCAGCAACCGGAGCAGGTGCCGTTGGTGGAGTTGGGAGACTAACGGGGGTAAAACCAGGGGGCAGACGAGCCTGGGCAGTGGATGCCGAGAGGGCCACGAGGGCGGCAGAGAGATATTTCATGGTTTGGTTGATGTATTTCCTTCGGGGCGCAGGGAAAACAAAGAGATTTTGTGAGATAAAGAACAGTGGTTTTGAATTTGTGTACAGGCAGCTATATTCGATGAATAGCTGCGGAAGATTGGATGCTGAATTGAAGGGGGTTCGGCGAAGTGGTACAGATTGCCGAGACTATACTGAATCGGGATGATAAAACCATCTACTGCCTCCAGGAAGATGTGACCTTCGGAAACGTGTCTATTTTGAATGGCATAGTATTACTTGCGTTTGCAAGATGCATTGGAATGAGGCCTGAGCCATGGATCTTCCTCTTGTCAAAAGTGGAGGTTAAATTGGGTATAAATCCAAACATGTTTCCCAGCCTGTATTCCCTGGTTCAGTGTAGTATCGGTAGATCGTTCCAGCAGACTATTAGCATCTGAGGCACCGAAGATGCTCTCGATCGTTATCTTACCTTTCTAGATATTATGTCTTGATGAATACTTTATGGGAGAAGCGAAAGAGTTACGAATCAGGAGTGTCTTGCTCGTCAGGGCAAGCAAACGACTGGATATCGGGTTCTTCGTAGTGCCGAGGATTGAGCCGGAGGGAAGATATTCGTACATGGCTACGTGAAGATCGCGTGACTTGGTTCAAATCAGTTCCGAAGGGACGCACAACAAAAGTAGAGTACCTTACCAGTACGTACCGGTGCTACGTGGACGAACAGAAAGTTCATGGACGATTTTGTCTCGTCTGATCCTATATCCATTCGATCGTTCGACACACGGTTTCAGTATTCGGGCGCGTGGAGCCGTCAAAAACGAGTTCTGATTGTATCATTCCTGCAGAATTAGGGGTGCGGAGCATTCCAATGGAAAAGATTCTCTCTAGCAGAATGTATTTTTGGCGCCTTCAGGCGCGGGGTACATCCGGGCAATTATTTTGTACTATCTAGATTCTAAGCATTTCACTCCAGAACAATTTCTCCCGACTACAAGGGTTCACGCTGGCGTCATTCGCACCCATCAACGGAAAACATGAWCGGCAGGCRYGCGTGAATCTTTGGTCGATGGACAAAAATACTTATTAGTCACATAAGATGATAAGTTTAGTAATCTTGTGACGAAATCTCATGGCACGCTTTTTCATACATTCTTCTGCTAATTATAATTTACTATGAATAATGATGAGAACTACGTATCATGTGTCACGTGTACTAATGCCTTCTCTTTTCAAGAGGAATGAGCGGCTACTACCGTACGGTACTGCATCAGCATCACCCAATCATTTTGTACCGAGCTGAATAGGAGTGACGCATTTTTATTGAAGGGTACCAAATATGTATCCTTCGCGAAAGAATATGCGGTTCGCATTATTTCAGAGAAAAAGAGACTAAAAATATTCCGCGCGTACGCAAGTAACAGTGTCAATCGGTACTTACAGAGGGGTACACTACGGCACAAGTACGTGCCCATATTTTGCAACCCGTTTCTTRAAAAGATTCTAGGAGCCCTGTGGTAGGAATTGTACACGAAAAGTAGTATGTACATTAAAACCACTTCATACATGTGTACTAAAAATTGGGTGATTCCCGTTAATAGATGTGCTACTTTTTGGTCTGTCCGTCTATCAAAAGTAGCACATTTATTACAAAAATTTATTAGGTTTGAAGACCTCATTTGACACGCATCAAATGTAATAAAATTTATGATGGAACTCACGATTCAAAATTTCGAGTCCGTTGAGAATCTCTGAAAGACTCAACAGAAAGCCCGCCAGAATATCTTAAGACAGAAGTCGACAAAATTGAACGAGCATGCACCACGACCATGGCTAACAAAGACACTGGAGGCGCCTATATTATTGTTAAGAATGGTGCCAAGGGACAGCATTAAGGGACATAAAGTATGTCTCGGTCGGTGCTGTTAGTCAGTGCAATCTATTTTCTTTCTTTGTTGCAGCAAAGAGAGCAAGAGGAGGAGGAGGAGGAGCAACGAGAGGAGCCGGCCCATTGTTGTGGTCCTCCCATCCCCCACACTATATTTGTATCAAAGATGGCTGGCAGTAGCAGTGGCCGCAAGGCAGGAGTAGCAAACTACACTCACGATGAGCTGGACAGTCTCATTGGTATGATACTTGAGAGGATTCCCATTTGTAACGACGAGTGGGATACMATAGTAGCTGACCATGCAAAGGTGTGGCCCTTCTTCAGAACCAGATCATCCATCAAGACCAAGTATGCAGCAATAAAGAGGATCAAGAGTTCCACAGGGAACCCAAACATGCCAGAGTATGTAAGGAAGGCACGCGAAGCCCATATCTTGATTGGTCGGAGGGCAAATCTTGGTACTGGGGAGGAGGACTTTGATCTGACCGAAGGCCATGTTAAAAGTGAGGCTGTGGAGGGTTTACCAACCAAAACTGGTGTCCCCGACAGTCTTCTTGCTGAAGTGGAGGAACAAGACCCATTGGTGGTTCTTCCTGGAGAGGAAGGTGATCAAGTGGATGTTGTCGCGGAGACACCCGGCAACAGGAGCGAGACACCTGCTCTAGCCGGATCTTCTGTGTTGACGCCTTCAGTTGTTGTAAGACCATCAAACACCCCTACTGCCAAGAGGAGAGCCTACCAGCAGAAGAATTCAAGGGTCCCTGATGCAGCAGCATTCACCCAATTCATCGAGAACCATGACAAAAGAGAGCAAAGAAGAGATGAACGCAGTATTGAGATGTGGAGTGGCGTGAAGGATGTAGCAGAGAAATTTCTTGGAGCTGCCGTTAGCATGATGACTACTTGGCAGCAACAACAACAATCTTACCATGGTCCTCCTCCTCCCTACCATTAGTACCACTATGGTCCTCCACCTGCTTCTGTTGCATCGACAGCTCCTTCATCGACAGCTGATGTATATGGTGTTTCCACGCCCCAGCCCATGCCTCCACGCAAAAGACAACGACGTGAAGAAGAACAGGAAACCCACGAATCCCATGGTGAGGAGAAGCAAACAGCAATTCATTAACCATTGATTGAACTAAACTAAACTAACGTCGTGCTTACACGATACTATACTAAAGAATGAATACAATGAGCAAAGCAGTAGCTGAAGCAGTCCCCACAGTTCCCTGTTGTTTTGTACTCCGTCGACTGTACAACCGGTACTATTTCCACCAGTTCCTAAACATTTGCAGTTTTTATGTATACTTTTTGTAACTTAGCCGTGATTAGATTAGATTTATATACTGCAATGAAGAATATTGATTGAACTAAGACACAGCAATGCGTTTTAAATCAACATTCGGTTATGAGGACTGAGGTGATTAGAATGTATGTGGATGCCGATCAATGACATCCGTTGGATAATGCGAACCCTCTTTGTAATCCTGTTTTCGATACATGAAAACCTGGGTTCTACTGTAATTCCGTAGAAGCCGGTACTAGAAAGAATACCGAAACAAGCAAATACAGCAAGCTGTTGCGAATGCAGTAAATAGCAGCAAATAGCAGCAAGTACACCAAATTACAGTAAGACAACGCTAATTCATTATTTCTAGTAATTCAAATGATAAGGGAGGGGACCATGGCAAGTTATCAAAAACAGGATTTGTTTTGAAAAGGACACTGTTAAGCTGTATCGATTACACCACCTTAACCATGTTCTTTTCAAAACAATTTGTGTTGTATCGATCCGTGCTTTATTGATCGTTGTCGTAATCGTTGTTGTAACTCGCAAAACTCACTAATCTCTCTTATTTCAAACTAACAACAATGTCTTCTTCACCATGGGATTTCCTTAAAGAAGAAATACTCCATTGCCATCCAGGGAGATCTGTCTACCTACTTTGAAGTAGCCATCAGCAAGAGCAACCTTCTCATACGGAATGTCGGCAGTCGTGGCTGCTGGTGTCTTCATGAAGGTCGATAGGATTTGGTTGTGCCCTATGTAACTACACTGTTAGTTGTACAAGTTGATGAGGAGGTTCATGATGATCCTCCTGTCTCCAAGCTCTTCAAGGAACATTTTGTCTTTAATCCTTGGGAACTGTCCCTGGATCATCCTCATTCCCCATTCCGACATCTGTCTCAAGGACGTGGCATCCCTGTTCAACAATAGGAGGCGACTGTTGCAAGGGTCTTTCTATGAGCTTTTGATTAGGCTATCCTGGTATTTCTTCAGTGCAAAGGCTGAGTTTACAACAACCTTGGCGCCCCTACAGGTTCTGTTGATCTTCTCAATTCTTTCATACACGCCATAGTCAGCAACTGCACTATCATGCCAGGCCCGGGGCAGTTGTACACTGCGATCCAGATTCTTCCATCGGGGGCAAAGGCAAATACACTGTTAAGGAAGGTGTTTTCCTTCCAAGCATTGTAATACGCCTTTTGTTTGTACCAGTCCTCTGACTGGGCTAGGACGCTCTTGAGCCCATCAGCAGCACCCCAGACGCGTTGTTCACCAAGCCTTGGATACTTGTCTCCAATTGCATTAACATAAGCATCAACTTCTTCCTCTGTTGGGACATTCACCATGGCCTCGGGATGCTTGTGAAGAGCAACAGGCATCACTCTTCTTGAAAACTTGAGCCACTTATACATCACTGTGGATGTTAAGCCAAAGGCCATTGCCATTGACCTTGCAACAGATCCTCTTGTCCTGTACCAGTAAAGGACCAGCCCTATTGCACAGACTGCATCGACCTCCCTTTTCTTCCCTTTTGGCTTCCCACTGGGGTAACAAGGAACCTCCATGATCTCATTGTTCTTGTTCACTGTGTACTTGTTCCATACTGGAGCAAAGAGGTCAACAAGCTCCCTGAAGACCTTGTGGTCAACACCACAGCAGTTTAAGAGAGCTTGGTCATCCCCTGAGTGGAACATGTACAGGAAAGGGGGAGTGGCGTACCTGCTGATTGCAATCCTAGGGGTTCTCCAGTCCCTCCTTCGGCGCTCCTCTGGAGACAGTTTGCTTTTGTAGCTCCGTTGCTCTTCCTCCGAGTGCAACTGGAGGTACCAGTACATGGTGATCACTTCCACTAATCCCATATCGTGGCGTCGTATCTTGCTGGGATGAAACTGTTGTCTTTTAGTGTGTTTGTCGGCTGGTTGATAGCGTAATTCATGAACACATTTTCTGATACTAACAAGCAGAAAATGAGTTCGTGTATTACTCTAGTTACTACCGTAAATCAATCCACTCATTTTCTACTGAAAATAAGCAGAAAATGAGTTGATGGTTTACGCTAGTTGTTGAGTATCAAAAATTTCATGTTTTACTTAGTACCAAATGGCGCGCATTTTGAGTCTTTTTAGTCTTTACGTTGGAGGAATAGTTAAGATTCCAGATTCCCAAAAAGACTGAAATGAGGGCTGGCTTGCTCTCAGTCTGTCCGTTGATTTTTTTATTCCCGTTATTACAGAAGTGCCAAACTCATAGATTTAGCACATTTACGATTCTATAATAACGGGAATCACCCATTCTACCTATTCTGTAGTAGTGCTTTCTTCAATCCATACCGTATTCGCCCCTACGGTACATTGATAGCTTATTTTCCACTTTAAAAATATGTTGAAAATGACTACGACCTACTAGTAGTCCTGTCTCAAGTATGGGAAAAACAGTCATGCTGAAACCGCTCACAACATTACTAGAGCAACAGCAATCAACAAGAAGCAAGCAAACAAGCATGACTACTAGTACAGCTGCGACAGCCACCAGCAGAGGAAGGCATCTCCTCCTGGTGTCAGCAAGGAACAACAACAACAAGAGACGCATCAAGAAACAACAACTGGTGGTGATGCCTCTGCACAACAACATGAGGAACAAGCCAGGAGGGCAATGGAGAAGATACCATAAAACAATGCTACTATTNAACGGAACTGTGGTGTTGCAAAGAAGTGACAACGTACGTGAAACAGTCAACATCAGAAAGCTTGTTCCTTGCAAAAGAAACAACGCCACTCCTGAAGAACCAGCTGCAGAAGAAGTACCCCCTGTTGAAAATATCGAAGATATGATTGCTACAGTTTAGTAGTGATACTGCAAGCGATATCACTGAGTGGGACAATGCAATAAATACGTACGTACTGGATAGGATACGTACATACTAGAAAGAAGGAAAGCATACGTACGATACAAAGCTTACAAGAAAAGAATGAAGGAGCATACCATTCCTACGTACCTATCGTAAGGTACTGTTTATAGGTATKGATCATACGATCTATCATGTTGATGATCGTAAGAGGTCTAAAGATACTATTCGAGAATACCTCACGAAGAATAGAGATGTCACGAGTCCGGAATAGAGAACCTCCATGTAGGATCCCTACCAGGTCTACATGAGGTTCTAGTAAGAACTTCGGAATTCTCGTGAACGCGCTTGGTAATCTTCGAATAATTCTAATCTTATAATTTCAATTTTCATACACACTTAACATACTAAGAGTACACGTAATCTCGTGCAAAGTTACTACTACTACTAGACACAAAGATGATACTACTAATTGAGCAGAGGCCCACCAGATCATGCTGGGGGGATGAAAGGTTGCCCAGTGATGAACTCTTCACTACTAGTAGCTAACGAGGAGATGGGGGGCCATCTAACACCAGCAGATGACATCTACAAGTTCTTTGCCAAGAAAGTTTATGGTCATGTGGATCCAGATGTGGATGACAATCCTAATGAGGGAGGGAAGAAGAAGTTCTTCCCTTGTTTATTACAAGAATAAGGTTCTGTCCTATTTTATGCCAAACAAGCTACTACACAAATGGACTGTGATTCAAGGTAGTAGTATCATCAAGGTCACAGTATCAAAAGTAGCATTCCTACAAAGTTGCAACAAAAGAACAATCTAATTATGGCTGTTATCAAGAAGGAAACAAGAGAGGCCTTGGGCAAGCAAGTAGTATGATGGACTGACCGCTAACTAAAAATGAGTTCCTCCAGGCACTGGAGTTCATTGGGCATCATGGAACACTGTTGAATGGCCTCTGTTATCTACCATTGATCAAGTCTCAGTTCCATCTAATTGGTCAAAAATGATGATGATACTACTCATGTAGAAAAGAGCAGCTTGGAAACATCTACTGAGTTTCCTGGCAGATTTTGCTTTGATCAATGGATGAGAGGTATTGTGTGGCACTTGGTCTTGCTCTATTCCTTGAGAAATGGTGTACTACTAGTAGAGCAAGAAGGAGGAGGAGGTACCTCCAGTCCGTGGCTCTTCACTGAAGGAACTACTAGTAGAAGGTCTAGTACTGTTGCTGCTATGGACAAAGAAGTGAGCAAGTTCAAATTAACTATTCTAATTTTATGAAGTGCCAATTGTTGAATAATAAAGCTTTTGTTTCTGAAAGACCAGATGTGGAAGGGAAGCTTGGTACTCATTCCATTAGAAAGTTTGCCACTATACATGCCTGTCAGTGTGGAGGAAAAAGAGACACAATGTTAACTAAAGAGCTGTATGGAAGTCTAGATGCCAGAAGGATAGATACACTGTTATACAGCTTGCATCAAAGAAGCTTTGATTTGGAGGTATCTGGTACCACAAGCTGGTTGTGCTGGGAACTGGAGTGACTGATGAGTGGATCTGTTCTTCAGTAGGGCCAGCAATTGCATGTGTCTTTGGCAATCTATTTGCAGTGATTCTAGGAAAGTCTTTTCTGCAGGCTTGCTTTGAGCCTGCAATACAAGTAAGTGGCTTATTGTTGGATGATATAAAGAGGATGTTGCTGCTGCTTATGTTCAGCTGTCCTTTTGGCCTCAAAATATTAATAGATGATGATTACTATGTCAAGCCTATCGAAAGAGTGGAGATCATTAGAAATGAGATATGTCATGGCCAGGTTTGCTTTGATGAATTAGCAGATCCAGGTGGTAGTGCTGGAGGAGGAGCTGGTGGCAGTGCTGGTGGAGGAGGAGGTGTTGCCATTAGAAGAATTTCTTTTGCAATAGAATTGTGCAATCTTTTCCCAGCTATTCTCAGCTGCAAATGAAGTAAATGATATCAAGAACAGGCAAATAGCAGTTGAGGCAAAGTTAAACACAAATCTTAATCAAGCAATTGCCTTTTCTCAAAGGAGAGCAGCAATACTAGCCCCCCAGTTGTTTGTTGTTGCCCAAGAACAACAAATATTGCAACAGGCACTGCAGTGTCAGCTGGAACTGATCAGGAGACTGCAAACCTGGTGAACTGTGAGGTCCTTATGATCTTTCTTTATGTTTTCTGGAATGAGTATGAAGTTTGAGTTGGGTAGAATAAAGCTGTAAAGGACTTTACTGTAGCTCATCAAGGCAGGGTGAAGAGCAAATATTGCAGGAGGGAGARGTTCTGGGACTCCTGTGTCAATTGCCTGATCTGGGCTGGTGGTTCTGAMTCAGATTCAGATATTTGTAGAATTTATGCTGTTTCTTATGGAGGCTCAGGAAAGAGGGTCTCTTTTATTCTTGAAGCTAGTACTATGCCCCCATGAAAAATGGAGGACATCACTTCTTGCTTTGCAGGCCATAGTAGATAGTATTGCAGCTGTTGTCATTATATTTGTTCTTTGCTGTGTGTTGTCCTATCCTTTCCTTATTACTTGTTGTCCCCCCCCCAAATACAATTAAAAAACACAAATTCGAAGTGTGTATACGTTAACTGTGGGCACTTTTTTGCTTCGAGTAAGGAGTTCAATAACTGACAGGARGAGAGTCAATGTGATGAAGTGTCGTGATCATTGTGGAAAATTACCTTTGCAACTTGCATGTTTTTTATGATAGAATTTCCCTTCTGCATGTGTGATTGTGTGAGTATTTCTCATCAATCATCACARTACTCCTCCGGTCCAGTCTTACTGCACACTGCCTTATAAGGCCTACATAGATTGTGTACTGTGTTCTATAGGGTTGATAGTTTACTTCATACAACTACTATGTGTACTTGTTGAATAGATATTTTGCAACCCATTTCTCAAATATTTTGTACGGCCCCCTGGTAGTACTAGCAGGAAAATCAACATAAATCCCCTAGAGGCCAGTGTGTGAACCTAAATTTGCCATGTGCCTTGTAATATGTTTCTGCTAAACAACAGTATTAGCACCTCAGCTTTGGTACCACAACTGGTTGTGTAACCCCCACTTCAAATTGTTACTCCTGTACTATAGAAGTGTTGAGCCTGAGTCACTCAGATTTTTCTTTGTAGTACTACTATTCAGCTCTTCTTTGCTTACAACATAAAGCTCCTAATAAGCAAATCAAGCAACCAAGCAAGCATCAGCAGCAAGCACCATGACAAGAGGTCCAGCAGCAGCAGGAGCAAGGTAYCATAACAAGGGTCACAAACGCCAAGAGGGAGCACCAGCTCCTCTATCAGGCATGAAAAACCAACAATTATTTTGCTACCACTCAGTACTACTTGAATTCATGGTTTTTGTACATGAGAGACACGGCCATAATGGGTGAGTAATGGTACACATTTCCCCACTGATACTCTTGTGAACACTTCTGAAGAGCTGAGCCACAGAAGGCCAGATCATATCGACTAGTACAGGTTCTTTGCAAAGAAAGCACATGGACGCAAGAATCAAGACCTCAATGCTGTAAATTTTACCAAGGTAAGTGCTTCAGGAATGATCCTTATATATTACAATATGGCACTGTGTTCTTTTATTCCAAAGAATGCTCTAAGCAACAATCCTACAATGTCACAGCAAGTGAAAGATCTAATTGCTRCAGTAATCTGGAATGACAAAAGAGCCTGTCAATGCCTCAAAATGGAACACCAATTGGACAGRCCTCTTTCAAATAGAGAGTTTATGTAAGCATTTGAATTAATAGGAGGAGGGTATCAAGGAACAATCCAACTAATTAATGGATTGATTAATTGATGCTGGTTCATTACTAGTRGTACTAATGGTGCCTCAGAAGGACAAGGCACCATCAAAATCTAGGAGGAGCAGCACTGACAATGACATTGTCACCACTGGCCAGCTATATTTCTTGTTCTTTGTTGCTTGTCTTGTCTTCTTACAACCTGTCTTGTCCCCTCTATTAAATTGAAAATATAAAACATAAATATATTGTATTTTAACTCTGTCTTGCAGCTCTCATTTGCTATTCCTCTTATCTGTAGTAATAGTGTTGGTTGTCAGGTGTTGGGTGTTTGGTGCTGTATCCACCAGATTCCTCTTTTTTGGTGATCATTCTTGTTTGGTGTTAGTAGACAGAATCACAGTCACACCAAGGAGCTAGTAGTAGTGAGTAACCTCAGCAATCTTTASTATTGCAAACACATAATTTTACAGCACCAAGAACAAAGAGCATACTCATATTTCAAATAATGCATCATTCCTCATCCTGTTATTCCAAATCTCTTAAATATTCAAAAATGCCCTATTTATTGACATGATTTAATGTCCAGTCATCTGACCACTAGATTCTACTAGTAGCACAAGTTCCTCACAATTCATACTAGTACTACTATTACCAGTACTAGCTACTACTAGTAACTCCACCAGCAGAAATGTGGAGTCATTATTAAAAAATAAATGCATGCCTGTTTTGCTGGTGGCACACTACTAGTAGTACCATCAATCAGCATAAAAGAGGAGGGACTCAAAACATATTACTTGTGAATTGCACTCTAAATTTATATCATTTATGAAGGGGTTTGAGGGGCCTCTTTCAAAAAATCTAGATTTAGAATAAGTCACGATAATTTTATCTGTCAGTCTATCAAATCTAGATTTCTGAGAGTGGATTTAKAATACCAGGAACCATGCCAATTTTGATTTTTTGGGGAAATGTGAATTCTCCAGTCCCCCTTTTTTGATTATGTGAAYGGTTTTGATCACAAAAATGTGATCACCAGATCTGATCACAAAATTTTTGAATTTCTTAATCATAATTTTTTGTGATCAAAATTGATCACATTTTTTCCAATATATGACAATTCATTTATAGCATATTCATTCATTCATAGAAGTATATAATAACACACACATAATTAGGAAGACATAGTAGTAGTACTATGTACACACAGACACCAGGACTCTGCTGCTGCTGGCAAGGCCATTATTCTTACTACTACTACTAGTACTACTACTAGTAGGACTGTTGCTGTGTGTTACTAGTAGTTGTAGATAGTATCATTAGTTATAGATATTAACAAGATATAATATAATAATGGGGCTAGTAGCAATTCTACACAATCAGGTTGAAATTTGTGATCAAGATTGATCACAAAAAATGATCACAAATTTGTTGTTTCTGATCAAATTTTTTTGTGATCAAAACCAATCACAATTTTAGGTACCAGGAGGGGGGCCTGGGAATCTAATAATTTCCCTAAAAATTGAGATTGACRTGGTTCCAGGTACAGCAACGGGAATGACCCAATGTTAACAACGCGGACAGTCGATGATTGTTTTTGTTTTCAGCATAAATGTTTTGCTAACCTCACTTCAATCTCACTCTGTTACAACTTCGGAACGTCTCAAYAATGGAAGGTTCTGTTCCATTGAATGAAGATTGCTCTAACTTCAACAGTGTTGCGGTAGATGCGAGAACTWAGCCTAAACTGTTGACCATCGTCCACCGCTGTTTCCGACCCCCGGCTCATCGAGGTACGAGCTGTTTTTATCGGTGGGATGGTGTTATTAGTAGAATTACGCTAAAAGCCCAAATAGTTTTTCGCCTTCGCCTTTCTGTTGAACSCAAAGAGTGCAAAGCCGAAACGGAACTCGAATCTCACTTTTTAGTGGCTATCGGGCTTTGCAGCGCTATGAATAACATCCTTCTCCATCCCGCGATAGCGCGACTTCTCATAAAATGAAGCACGAAAAAAGAAATCGTTCTTCAAATAAAGAGAAGAAATCGCGAACGTTTATTAATTCTTGCGAAGAGAGGACCTTGCGCAAGTAGACACCATTGAATATTACCACAACAATCATGCAGACCGTCRCGACCATGACCAACATCACGTCCACMCCTGCATCTACGACCCCAGCAGATAACCTCCGCGACATCCCAATGGCAGTAGATAACGATTTTAGTTACAGTGATGACGGATCCGTGCCGTCWATGTCGTCCGAACACGCATMTGTGAGCACGAGACATCTTGGCAACGATTCCTTGGACAARRTCAAGCTARAACAGATGGAGATAGCCAKSAATGAAGAGCGACAAGTTCGAATCATTCGGACAGTCACWCTCTCGTTCATCGTGTTCGCCGCCATCACCATTAGTCTGGTGGTATATTTCTTTGCCAAGAATTTCGACAAATATGAATTTGAATCKGAGGTGAGTGCAAGCTTGACCTATTCTCTGCGCTTGTATTTACYCGTCTCTTTATTTTGATCTACGGTAATTGGTGTCGGTTCTGAAATTGCTTAGACTTTTGGATGGAGCTAAGAAGTAAGGACTCACTTTGAATTTTGTTCCACTRTTTTCCGATTATGTGCTGTACAATTGGGTCCTAGTATGAAGCTTTCGTCGAATCMATTCAGAACGACGTTGTCTGGGAAGTCAAGTACAACTTTGCCCTTCTCCAGCAGCTAGGCAGCACCATCACCTCGGAGATACTGGTAAGTAACCAAACTGCCCCATTCGTTACCCTTCCAAACTTTGAGGTCACTGGTGGATTCACCGACGGATTGGGGGGCATAATGGCGGTCGTGTTTGCACCATTGCTGCTCACGAAGTCATCCACAACACAAGTTCGAGAATGGGAAACCTATTCCGTCCAGCACCAAGGATGGCTCGAGGAAAGTGTGAAACTTCAAGCCGAACACACCGGTCATCAGCGCCCCCTCCAAGGCACTCACCAAGACCACGAAACTGATCTAGTGGATGTCCAAACACCTACAAATGCGGTTGCACTACCCTCACACATCACCGAAGGCATCSCGGAAACAATTTGGCACTGGAAAGACGGSGAGAGAGTACCACTCGAACCATCCATAGCCAWTGAAAGAGATATTCCTGTTGCTCCTCTATGGCAAARCAGCCCTTTCAACGGAGCCACTATCAACGTCGATCTCTTGTCCGACCCCCGGCTTGTGGATTTGTACARGGCCTCGACCGAAACCAACCAAACACTGATGTCGTCAGCGACCGAGATTGGAAACSTCTTCGACTGGGTCTTTCTCCCAGGAGAAAAGYACCGTAAAGAAGAGCCGCATACTTTCATTTTGGAGCGGGTGTTTGCCAATTTTGACACCAAATCGGTGTCAGAGCAACCAGTGGGTTTCGTTCTGGGGCTCACGTCCTACAGACACCTTTTTGAGCGCATCCTACCAGAGGGCGCGGACGGTATTTATTGCGTCCTAGAGGGCAGAGGTGCTTGCGACACAACTCTAACGTATCTAATAAACGGACCCGATGCCATCTTCATTGGTTACGACGATCTCCACAAGGGAATGGACGACTACGAGGCTACCATCCAGCTCGAGCTTTACAACACTATCTCAGAAAATGTATGCATCCACGATCTGCATATCTATCCTACCCCTGAGTTTCAAACATCTCACAATACCAACAGAGCGGCGTAAGTCACAAAATTTGTGGTAAAAAAGCAATCCAAAATTWTTTATGACATTTCTCTTTTGAAGACGAATAAATTKCTTGCTCTAACACTCACTCGYCACCCTTTCTTGTTCAGAGTTTATACCGGTGTTGTAGCTCTGGCATTTGCGTTGACCTCGTTCTGCTTTCTGGTGTACGAACGATTGGTCACGAAGAGGGAGAAAACCAAAACTGCCGCCCTCCATGTTGTAGCCTCCCTATTCCCTTCGGAAGTACAAGAYAAGGTTCTAAAGGGCGTCCAAGACGGGGTAAAAGGAACTGGAACCCCACAGGACGGGAGCCAGATTGCTTCATTTTTCCCCGATACTACAGTTTTGTTTGGTAGGTTGCACTATCTTCAACTCTGCGGTTCCTAAGTACATATGCTTCGTATTCGGCACCTATTCATCGATCATTCTTTCGTCACTTACATTTTTTTTGGTTCATTACCACTGGTATAATTTAGCTGACATCGCCGGTTTCACGGCTTGGTCGAGCACCCGCGAACCGGAACAAGTTTTTCACCTTTTGGAAACTGTGTACGGTGCCATTGACCAAATTGCCATGCRCCGAGGTATTTTCAAGGTCGAAACCGTCGGAGATTGCTATGTTGCCGTGTGCGGGCTTCCTGACCCAAGAGAGGACCATGCCATTGCGATGGTTCGATTTGCTCGTGATTGTCAGCTGCGGATGGCGTCTTTGAGTCAGCAGTTGGAAGTTGCGCTAGGACCAGACACGGCGGACCTTGCGTTTCGGTGAGATTTGCTGAAAGAATCGTTGCGTATTTTTCCTTTGTCACTGCTTGTATCAAATCTATAATCTATCTAATTACGACTTGCTTTCATTGTTAGAATTGGAATGCATTCTGGACCAGTTACAGGTGGAGTCTTGCGAGGACAAAACGCCCGGTTTCAGCTCTTTGGTGACACCATGAACCAGGCATCGAGAATGGAAAGTACCGGCGTCAAGAATAGAATTCAGATRTCGGAAACGACGGCCAAACTGTTGATCGATCGTGGCAAAGGGAAGTGGTTGGAAAAACGTTCAGAGAAAGTCGACGTGAAGGGCAAAGGTTTGCAAGAAACGTACTTTTTCAAGCAATCATATGGAAAGCATGAAACTGTATCCGTCACATCAGGTTGTGACGCTGAYACAATCATGAGCGCGTTGAACTCCGTTCAGCAGCCACTGGCAAACCTWCAACCCCWCAATARTTGCATCTCAATTAAAACGCAACGGCTTGTCAAGTGGAATACCGAAGTAYTATTTCGTCGCATCAAGTCTATTCTACGGTACCGTGAAAGTGCTGTTCACGTCGAAATSAGTCAAAATGTTGCAAATGAGCTTCATCGATACGTGCTCGAAATTGCCTGCATGTATAGAGATAATCCGTTTCACAATTATGAGGTAAGCRATGATTGTAGTATSGTCCGTTACCTGCCACATTTTAAAGCTTACGTGAACATRCGCGCTAAAACACTAAATTTGCTTTCCATTTCTTTTCTTCACTTACAGCATGCATCTCACGTAACTCTTAGTATGGAAAAGATGYTGTCCCGAGTCGAAGGKACAAACGAGACGACCASATCAATATCCATCAATCGGTACGCGGACGATATTACAACCGACCCATTAGCTCAGTTCGCTGTTGTATATTCGGCTCTAATACACGACGTCGATCATCCCGTAAGTTCAACGTTTCTCCCAGTTATGTTTTTCCGACTTTCTGCGTCGTAGCCCATATTCAATCTAKTTCGTACCGTTTCTTWTCACCCATTTACCTTGTTCCGTGTCTCACCTYTCGGATTATTCTTCCAGGGAGTATCAAATAATCAACTCGTGAAAGAGCAGAATAGCTTGGCTATCAAATATCACGGAAAATCTCCTGCCGAGAACCATTCGATCAACTTGGCTTGGRCGACTCTAATGAAACCGGAATACGGCAATCTTGTCGAGTGCCTGTGCCCAACTGCCTCCGAAAAAATGCGCCTGTGGAAACTGGTGGTCAACGCCGTTCTCGCTACGGACATTTTCGACGAAGATCTAAAGGAGAGCAGAAATTTGCGCTGGAAACACGTCTTCAGTGATTCTAACAACCCAGGTGTCAGCAGCAACAACAGAWTAGAGATTCAAGATGGTGTAGATAATTYGGATGCGCTCCGGGTCATGATTGTTTTAGAGCATTTGATTCAAGCAAGCGATGTGGCTCACACTATGCAACACTGGCACGTATACATAAAATGGGTAAGCGTTGCGCTTGGTGTATATAGCRCATGCGATAGTGTAGTTATGAATCTTATCAAATTGATCACATTGTTTTTTCCACTTCTGTCTCTAATTTACCCTGTGCTCGCTGTCCATGTTGATTGCCATTACTTCCTGCTCTTAYTTTGAACGCAAAGAATGAGAGGCTTTTTCACGAATTGAACGASGCGTATCGAAACGGAAGAATGGGCAAGAATCCTGCAGAGTTTTGGTACCAGGGAGAACTTGGGTTCTTTGATTCTTATGTCATTCCCTTGGCGAAAAAACTGCGAGAGTGTGCTGTGTTTGGGGTGTCGTGTGAGGAGTTTTTGAATTATGCGGAAACGAATCGAAATGAATGGGAAGCAAAAGGAGAAGRTATTGTCGAAGACTACCGACGTCGATTCCAAAACGAAAAGTCCGAGACTGCCATTGCACAGAAACAAGAAGCAAGCGGTATGACAGCTGCCTCTGTTGGTGTATCGCTACCACAGATTCGAACACCGGTGGCAGCATGAATGACTTTTGAAATGAGCTTMCTTGGTTTAGCTATGGGGTGTTCAACCTTAGAAGATCTAGTCATGAYATTGAAAGTAAGAGGGAGCTAGGAACCAAACCAGAATCTCAAATAGATTATCATGGAAGTTGTATGAAGCTTAAAAAATTAGRATTCSTTATCATCATGCTTCTTCTTTGAGTTTTCCATKTTTGYTGTTGGTGTAAAATTKGCGCCTAATCTTTGACATCTATCTACTCCTCATCTTCATATAYATGATGATATCTTTGTGCRTTGACTAGTATCAAGAATCAGTGTCAATCAATGTCAATCCCTTGRASATATTAACTTTGGTGTCAATACCAAAGGTCTTCAAAACAAAYGATAATGACCAAAGAATGAATGCTTGTTCTCAACAAACTCCATTTATCTAAAGTTTTGTCAATAAGCTGGAGGGATGGATTGAACATTTCTTGGAAGTCACCCAAAAAAGGAAGAAAACATATAGTTTTTTGCCAAATAGAATTTGTTATGGAGTCTACACAGGTTTACTAAGAAGAGAGTAAAGTGAGTTCACTAGAAAAAAAAAACTACGAAAAATGAATATTGCATGGGAAGGACAAGACTGGAAAAAGTCCAATCACTGTTTTTGCCTTCAATAGTACAGGTATGTAGAATGGACTCACGAATGCAAATAATTTCTAAAGTGTAAAAACTAATTTAGTGCCAGCAAGGCGGAAAGTACTGCTCTGAAAAGAATTTGAAGCTAATCAATGAAAGCACTTTGGCTGTTTCATGTTKCTTTGACAGGAATGGAATTCATTGATTTGTTGTGTGTGTTGGATGGKGGTAGTGGTTGTAGTGTTTTTGTAAGGAGAAGAGGTGTTCTTAAAAGCAGACCACTACTTGAAGTCCTAACTCTTGAAAGCACAACAAAAGAAATCCAATTCCTCAAGTAAGACCAAGTTGAAACCAAAATATTTTAGAAAGATCTTCCCTGTAATTTATGAACAGGTCTTATATTGGCAATATTAATTCAATTTAATGTGTTCCTTTGCAACTTCTTTGAGTTTCATGTTTTTGTGTACATCAAAACTTAGCTGTTGCTGCAGTATTTTTTAGTCTCCTTTTTCAAGGACCATCTCTGCTATCCATTCACCTTTCTCAGCATCTACGCATCAAATAAAATATCCATCAATATTGATACTTTCACAATCCTGGTACCCATTTTTCAGTTTGACAGACTTGAATGTACAACAAATGACTCCATGGTGGTGTTTGCTTTCAATATAGTATATGTTGTCATGAATCATGACAGGTCAACCAACATACTACAATTTAAGCATTGGATATATCCTTTTTGAAGTTTTGGTTCCACCTGCAAGAACAATATCAGCATCTGATGTGGCAATTTGTATCAGTAAGTACTAGTATTTCTGAAAATCTGGCATATCTCTGCATTTTCTTGTTTTGTCTTTTGGTTTGAGGTCTTCTTCATTACAATGGTATGAATTTCTGAATGTGTCAATTTGCGAAGCTCAGAATTTATGCCATCATTTATTGCACACTACTACTAGTCTGCATTACTTAAAGTTGTTGCATAGTAGGCGATATCTTCTGTGACAAGTTTGTCCCAAGGTTCGTACAATTCTTGATTCGATAGTTTGAATATGCTGCTCTTCTTTSAAGCCATTTCTCCTTAAACCATCAAGAAAGCTCCAGTAGATTACTGCATCATATCCAAACCTGTGGTTCTTTGTTGTTTAAAGTTCAAGAAATATGTTGATTATTTCTTTCCTCAAGAKMRAAATATTTTGTTGACAAGATGGAGTCTCCTCCCACTGGATTGAGTTCAATGAATTACTCTTGATTTTCCAGTACCACCATTAGTAGGCCCTGATAGAAAATAGATGGACTGCTCTTTCTTATTGTTCATGGTTCTTGCCTCAAGATCTTGTGCTAGTATGTAGTAGTGGCCCTACTTGCTGCAGCAATACCATCCTTTTCTTCAATAAATCAGACAATTGTATATATTTTAAGTATGAAAGTGAAAGAAGCAACAATCTAGTAGTGCCATACTAGCTATGGATTTTCCCGGTCCCTATCATTTTGAAAATTGAACTTTGCATAGCAGTAGTAGTAGTGTCTGATATGCTTTTCCAAGCTTCTAGTAGTACATGATGTATTTTTGACAGCTTCCATATTATTTGTCTCTCCTTGGATGACAACATCAAAACTTTTCATCATGTAGAATTTGCTACAGAACACTTATTGGTAGCTTGTTTGTTATCATATTTTGGGTTGGCTTTTGTCTAGTATTATCATATATGTATCACTTGGTTGTGCCTCCACAAAACCTCCTTGGAGGGAGGTGCTGCCCCTTGGTCATATAGTGCCTCTTCTAGTACTAGTTCACGAGGTTAAATATAATATTAAGATTTTTTTATTATCATATATGTATCAATCAGTGATACAACACATGAGCCTGAGTTGTGAAGTGTAATCAACTCACCTCAATCTGGTGGCACTTTGGCTGGTTGAAACACTGTTCTTCAGCATTTTATGAACCTAGATGAGTGGCAATTGAAGTGGAAATCTGCACTTTGTCACTATAGTAGTATTGTCTGTCTGTAAACTGAGTTGTATTTCTAGTAGTATCACCAGAGAGGAAAGTATGATTATGAGGAACATGTTACTCTAGTACTAGTGACTTTGACATTCTATTGGCCATGCTTGTCCTGAATGCTACATTTGTAATAACATGGTTTGTGTTACAATTTATGTTAGGCAGCCACTGCTGGTGGTAACATTCAGTGGACAAGTTATATCCTCAAGGTTGTAGCTTGGTGGAAGTGTCTCTATCATGTAGAGTTGGCTTTGGTATGCACCAGTCATACATTTTAGGCCCTTATTTTGCATGTAATGACTACTTTGACTAAAAAACTGGCTTGTATTGTAGTTAACGCACAGCAAACACATGCTGAATTTTTGAATAGCACCAGTCGTGCAACCAAAATAGTTTTGCTTGCACGTGCGTTGTAGTAGCCCTAGTAGAAGTCAAATTTTTAATCCCATGAGTCATTGCACAGTAATTAGATGGCCCAAAATCAACACACAGGAGAAAAACATGTGGAACATTAAGAAAGAGAGGCTCAACTTACTTGAACAGCTATAGATAACTTTGTCCCCAACAGATGCTTAAGCATGGTAAGCACATGAATCAAAAGGGAATTTAAAGACAAATATTGCCATGGTGCGGGGGGTTATAGAGGGTTATTGATTCTTTAAATATAGTATACGTGTATGTATATTAAGGATTGCTAATGTACAAATGGCACAACTAGAATCTCTCTGCCAATGCTATAYGATATTGTTATCTACTCCTGCCTTGATAGGAACAATGTCCTTGTCACAAAATTTTGCAATGGCATCCTACCAAYTGGTGCTACAGTTTGTCTGAAACAACAGAAGTATCAATTTTATTACTCAGCATGCTGTCTGTGTTCCACTACTAGAATGACAGTACTATATCCTCCACTGCTGTTTCTCATGCAAGTTGACTTTTGTGGCATTGTTGGAATCATACTGCCTTATCTTTGAGGAAGACAATAGCAACTATTGGATTCCTAACTATTCCCACTGGAACCCTGCCCGGCTTTATTGCAGAATTATTTGATACATGATGTGTTACTCCAGAAAAACACTCCAACAAGGGTCTCCATCTGGCATAAGACCAAAATCTCACATCCGGACCTCAGTTCAGATTCCCATTTCCTGTGTTTTTTGGAGCCTCCTGGCTTGACGGCTTTTTTGTGTTATATTGCTTGGYTGGATCAAAGCAATAAAGCTTTCCATGGTCACACCGTTCTCCTGGTAAATAAACAGAGGAGTCAGATATGTTTGTCCTACTAGTAAAGCCACATGTCTGTTTCCCCCCTGACCCTGACACTTTCCCATCCAATTTCTACCTATACCAGAGTTGATGAAAATTCCTGCAATGATATTGAACATAGTAACACTGCTCTTGGTATTGGTACAGTCACCACTGCATACAATATGATTGTTATKTGAGTTGCAGAAGCATATCTTGTAGGTGTTCAACCACTGGCTTGATGAGAGTTGCGATCCAGCATGGTGACACCACTCTCATCAAGATTCACTTTGCAATGCAACTGGTTAGCAAAGAACATGAGGAGCTTGCACTTGCCTTCTTTGTCATCCTCCCTAAGGCAAGAAATTCCAAGATTCACAAGATTACAACAGAGGGAGTCAATGAAAGCATAGGTCTTGATAGGTTGTCCAAATTGCTCTCTGTTCTTTGATCTTGGTGCTACCAGTGATGACTTTGAGGTGCTTCACAACAAATTTGTGGATCCTTTTAAACAGTGACTCCTTGTCCTTCAGTACTGTTGGAGCTCCTTCAAGGCACACTTTAGGCATTTGGACTAGTTCTGGTCACTTGGGTTTCATGTTCATCTCTGCACAACAAGTGAGATCAGGAAAAGAGACCATCACATCAATAATAGCCTGCTTGATCACTTGAGGAAGAGTAGTAGKGGGACCTAGACAAGGAGCAATATCTTCAACAATACAGCATTTGGGTCACYAGCACTGTCGTGACGTACAAGCTTTGAATTCAAACATGCCATAATACAAGGCACAGCTCCTACCTTTTGCCATGCCTCCAGATTCTTCTCTCTAAAAAATTAGCGCTGCAAAACTGTCAACATATCCACTGCATCCACCAACCCTATCAGTACCACCAAATACTAGAAGCCCTACTATGGAAGGTGTGAAGGACACTGTTTGCCTTTTCTTCAGACAATCATCAGTGAGCTTTTTGAGATTACTTCAGAACTTGCTTTCAAAAATGCCATATGAAACATCTGTCTCTTGTGAAAAAGCAGTGGCGTTGGGAACACATGGATACAAAATGAAGCCATGGGCTTGGAGCTTTGCCAGCATGTCAATATTTAACCTCCCTGGACCCGAATCAATTKTGATCATTACTTTCTTTCCAAATGAATCTTCAGCATCAGGAAAAAGAGGYACAATAYTATTGAAGAGGTACTTTAAAAATTCAGCATCATCCATTCCTCCTTTTTCATTTATACCCACTGCCRCTGGGAATGTTGAACAATTCTCTTCACCTGACCAATCATGGTATCCATATGAAACTCTAACCTTTTTGCAATATGATATTGTTTCCATCTTCAGTTTCATTGGTTCTTCAGTTTTGGCTCTGGTTCCAAATTGAAAGTGAGGTGGGAGGGGTTCATCATACGCATTGCTGCCATCAATGAAGGTTATGGTGACTGAGGGGTTCTGTCAACAAAGAAAACTACAAGGAGCGACAACGCTTGTTGTTGCATTCCACCAAAACTACCGCAAAGGACACAAAAATCACACTTCAATGAACGCAAAGCATATCGGAACATTGCCAACCAAAACAGTTTCACCAGCAGCTGGAACAAGAAACAATACCAAATGCAACGGGAGCAATTGCAACAACTCCGTCCAAAGTTAGACCAAATTTCGCAAGCTATACTAGCCCATAAGAAAACCTTGATGAAACCTACAGGAAAGGAAGTATCAATACAAGGTACAGCAGCAATAATACTGCCAACGCGCCCAACTATCACAATAGCAACGAAGACAACTGTATGAWTCGACAAGAGGTTTGATCTGATATGACATTTCCTTGTTCTCGTAAAAATGCCTGTGTTAATACAGGCAATAACAATTGTCGTGATTTCACATTGAACCATAATAATATTATTGTATTTACAATGGCACGTACGCTGTACGGCAATTKAATCTTTTCGTTTCTTAAAGCACCTTGCTCACTTACAATCAATAAATAGTGGGTTTAAGTGGCAGCCTCCAAGTAGTGAGAATTTGAATTTTAAAAGTGGTATWYGAGAATATGAATGTACAAATAGAGTAACAACGATGATGAATAAACGGTCGTTGCCATCGATGCATCCGGCCATCGGGCAGCAACGCAAGTTGAATCCTGTCGGTCCCYCCCTTCTGAAACGCAGCGCAAGGAATCGTGGCGGAGGAGACGAAACGAGCACAGAGTCCACCTCGTTTTAGAATACCACCGAGGCAAAAACGGCCAGGGTACCCAACAGGGTCGCAGGAACCGCCGAGAGGATGCTCACCACCGACGACGATGAAATTCCTGCCTCGGCGGTGGTCACATCGCCGGCCTTGGCATCTTGTTCCTCCTCGCTCTTCTCGTCAATTGCATCGACCGTTTTCAAAGGGGATTCTTCTTCTTCGACATCCATGGCGATGCTGCCTAGGCGGCAGCACATCCCTTGCCACACGTCGCGAACAAAGTCGAGAACCTCATCGTTGATGGAGGGGTCGAACGGGGCCGTGTTATCCAACCAGTCCTGGGCGTCGAGGCAGGTATAGGGCTCGTAGGAGGACCCCTTTCCTTCAACGAGGCACATTTCTTCTGTCACGTTGTCGAATTGCTCGTTTCCGTCCATTTGGTCATATTTTCCACCAGTGCATGTTGCCCCGGCGATTGTTGCGTCCATGAAAAGCACCTCGACGGAAGGAAGGGGGTTGTATGAGTCACAAATCCCGGCGCCCTTGGAGAATTCCTCCTCGMCGTCTTCGTCGCCATCGTCTTCGGGACATATTTCGTCTCTGGTAATGACGCTGTCGCTAAAGATATAGTCTCTAACAGGATAGGTGCACCTCTTTGTGTCCCCGATCGGGTGGTCCCTCCAGATATTCCGGCCGTCCTCTTCCTCGCTAAGGGTCCCCGTGTGGACGTCCGTCTTGTGAAACTCGTCGTCGACGCCACAGSCAAAGGAACGGAGATTCAAATCGACAAGCAAGTTTGCTGTGGAAGACAGCACCGACGATGATTCCTCACCAATATCAAGCAGGACTCGCGGGGTATCGAACGTGACATAGACGGTGACAATGCACATTTCTTGGTACGTCGATGGACCAAAGGCGGTGGGCTCCTGTCGGGCCGTGGAATCAAAGACACACGTGACCGAGATCTCGTCCCCGGCTTTCACCATCACGCCTTGTTTCAGCACTTTCGTTACAGTTGCGGCAGTGGCAGCAGTAGCGTTGTTGTTGCTGTCGTTCGAAAATCCTTCCTCCACCGGTTTTTCCACAAACAAATCATACTCCAGCGGGATGGAAGCCTGGTCGTCGTAGTGCCAGATATCGCGGCTCTTGAGGTCCTTTGCCACCACTCTGGTGCTTGCCACAACCTCGGTCGCTTGTTCCATATTTTTCTTTTGCACATCAATGGTGCCGCTTTGGGTTTCTTCTTCTCTTAGCAGCGTCGCGTACATCTCCGATCCAAGCAAGTGGGCATGGTAATGGATCCCCGTGATSCGATAGCTCTCGGGATTGCGGGGGTTGCTTGTACCGTCGACACCGCTGCTTCCGCAAAGGCCACACGTCTCGGGGCAAACCATCTGCATCARGCTCTGTAGTTCTCCGGGGAGAAAACAAAAGGCGGCCACTGATTKGCAAGAGAGGCTCGAAAGCATGGAAGCTAATCCACTTGTTTCTCCGTCTCCGTCTTCGTCATCACCAGCGAGCCCCATCAGCTTGACGAGTCGTTGTAGGTTCTCGTCCGGCGCATCGGTACAGGACGATTSGACCTGGCAGGTCCGGGATGTGTAGAACCTGGACTCGTTGGCTGGAATGGCCAGGCTCTTAGGCCCGTAGGTGACCCAGATAAGGGGTTTTGCGACGGTCGTAAAAGGCCGAAAGTCGGTAGTGTAATGGATCTTCATGCCRTCCGTGGCCATCTTGTGGGTTTCGGTGTCCTCGTCTTCGTATACACCATCCGTGTAGTGGACGTTGAGGTGGAGTGCGGCAATCCCCATGCCAGGCCCGAGAGCGACACCGTACTCCGAACTCGGTGTTCCAAAGGGGTCCATCCCCGGTGCCCATCCGCCCAGTTGCACGTTGCAATCGGTGGGTGAGACGTCGTCTAYAGGGTTGCCATGCTGGTCCTCGGGGAAAGCGTTGGTGCACCCCGTCAACACAAAGTGGTGAAGATGATCCGGTTGGCTGTTAATGACCTCTGCAAACACAACGTGAACGAGGTCCGGGAAATCATCCGGAAGGTTGAAGACAAAATCGACGTACGTGGTGGTGCGGATCGGGATGGGGTAGGGATTCATACGCAGCTCGAGCGACCCCCTGGACTCGCCCTCGTTGTAGCGAGCATCCACGACGGAAGACAGAGACGAATCCTCATCCTCGGCAGCATCGACTTCAACATCTSCAACGATCGCTTCGCCGCTGCCTCCTTCACTTTCACAAAAGGTGGCTAGGTCCAGGACCGGGCCCTCTGGAACGTGCGAGGCCAATCCCGGGTGGGACGGGACAAATGCCTCGATGGGCACGGGGTTGGCCCCCTCGCTTGATCCCGCTACCCAGGTGCAACACGGGTCYCCGAGCTCCTCTCCGTTGGTGTACCCATCCCCGTCGGAATCGAGCCCGCACAGTTCGGCCGTCCATTTAAAGCCGGTCGCCCTCCAGTCGTCTCCAAAGGGGTTGAGCGAAATGACACCGGTATCGGAGTCCCGATTTTCGGGTTGGAATCCGCCGCAGCTGGGGTGCCCCAGGCCGAAGCAAAAACCACTCGGGGTGCAGCCCTCGGAGGCTTCGGTTTCGTCGGGTGGGCATGGAACGCGCTCTCCGTTGGGAATCTTCGTGCCAAACGAGGGCAGTGCGGTTGCGGTTGGAAGGGTTCGCAACACTAGCCAAGAGCTAGCGAAGACTGCCTTCGCTACTGATATTGACAACGACGGTTTCTTGGCCATGGTGGGATTTGATTGACGATGGGTGTGTGCCGGCGGCTTTAGGTCTACACATATGCGTACTT
>CAACVS010000194.1:0-12723 GCA_900660405.1 Pseudo-nitzschia multistriata | reverse complement strand
ATTACTATAATATGTAAAGTGAAACTGCACTTTGTGACTACTTTGACCAATGGAGCCAACCTCCAAGTGGAATGTACAAAAGCAACAAATGATCCGTACCAAAACCGATATATATTACAGATGTCATAACAATAACAAGTGATCGCGCGACGAATCCTGTGAATGGGTGTAAAAATCAAAAATCACTCAAATGACACGATTGAATCATACGACTGATTAGGTCTTTTGCGATGCGCAGCCAGGGGAAGTCGCCTTTTTTTTTTAAGGATGGCGGCGGCCATAAAAACTTACTACGGTGCTAAAACTACTAGGTTATTGCTAGAATGACTTGCTGTCACAATAATGACTGAATGTTCAAGTTAAAAATGAATAATCTATTTTTGGTCAAGGTACTACTTCATTTGCAAAAAATGGTATACCAGGGTTTGTACAAATCCACACTAAAAACAAGTTTCTTTCTTTTGTTTCCTCCTTGGTCGAAAGTCCAGGGCTGTAAGAATTCTTCAAAGTTACTGCTGGCTACCGCGCACTAAAGTTAGTGAAGTGCAGTGCAGTGCACCATAACCAACTTGTACAATTAAATGGTACGTGGTACATATGTTTTAGCATAGATACGTACCAATCCTTTAAGTGTAGTACTGATGGTCACAGGCTATTCATTCCAGTACCGAATGACCCTGGAGAAGCCTCTTAATGCTGACCCCTCAACACAGTACATGGTCATAGTGTCTTATCACTGATACACTGTATCACTGTGTTGAGTATGCAAGGGAAACTTCCAGCAGCAGTAGCTTTATCACACACTTTCACCTACTAATCTAAACACCCTTATCACCATGCCCCAACACCACCACCATGTTGTCCATATCTGGTGCTAAGTCTTTAGAGTAGTATGCTGTATGGTTTGCATGTCTATCATTAGACTACACTGCCTAAATGCTCTATTGCATGCATGATTTCTTCATGGGAACCTTAATGTTCCCTTGGTGCAATCTTCTTTAAATTAATGATGCCATCATTACTAGTAGCTACTAGGTAGTACTAGGCCAACGTAGAATTTGTACAAGACCCGCTGAGNGTAGGTAGGAATGGTATGCTCTTCCATTCCGAGGGAGCATCGTATGTACGTATGCTTCCCTTTTAGTACGTGCGTACATATACTTTCGATACTGTACGTACGTATCCGTTGCAGCGCGCGCGTTGGTTCCGGAGGGCCCAGGGGAAGTCGCCGTTTTTTTTAAAGGATGGCGACGGCCATAAAAACTTACTACGGTGCAAAAACTACTAGTACAGTAGTAGGTTATTGCTAGAATGACTTGCTGTCACAATAATGACTGAATGTTTAAGTTAAAAATGAATAATCTATTTTTGGTCAAGGTACTACTTTATTTGCAAAAAATGGTATACCAGGGTTTGTACAAATCCACACTAAAAACAAGTTTCTTTCTTTTGTTTCCTCGGTAAGTCCAGGGCTCCTGCTGTAAGAATTCTTCAAAGTTACTGGCTACTACCGCGCACTAAAGTTAGTGAAGTGCAGTGCAGTGCACCATAGCCAACTTGTACGATTAAATGGTACGTGGTACATATGTTTTAGCATAGGTACGTACCAATCCTATAAGTGTACTGATGGTCACAGGCTATTCATTCACAGGCTATTCATTCCAGTACCGAATGACCCTGGAGAAGCCTCTTAATGCTGACCCCTCAACACAGTAGTACACGGTCATAGTGTCTTATCACTGATACACTGTATCACTGTGTTGAGTATGCAAGGGAAACTTCCAGCAGCAGTTGCTTTATCACACACTTTCACCTACTAATCTAAACACCCTTATCACCATGCCCCAGCACCACCATGTTGTCCATATCTGCTAAGTCTTTAGAGTAGTAGTATGCTGTATGGTTTGCATGCCTATCATTAGACTACACTGCCTAAATGCTCTATTGCATGCATGATTTCTTCATGGGAACCTTAATGTTCTCTTGGTGCAATCTTCTTTAAATTAATGATGCCATCATTACTAGTAGCTACTAGGTAGTACTAGGCCAACGTAGAATTTGTACAAGACCCGCTGAGGGATGCGCCAGCAGGCCAGAAGCTGTTCAGCATCTAACAAATGAACYGAAGACAACTGGCCAGATCAAATCAAGGATTACAAGGAACTGGAAGCTACACTAGTATGTGGTGGCTGCAAAGCTGACATTGTTGATTCATGCCACCATGGACGAGATGATGAAGGACCTCATGAAGGAGCGGAGAGATATGGGACTAGTAGTAGAGACAAGGCTCTTTAGGTGTGCTACTAGTAGTAGAAACACCAAGCAGACACTATCTGTGTTCCAGCAGTCAGTAGCAAAAGCAATGAAGAACAAGGCAATGAAGAAGAAGGAGGCTGAAGACAACACAGCTGTCATCAAGGGGAACAGGAAGGGGTGTATTGATTGGCAACTCAATTGCAAAGAAAAGATCCAGGACAAGATCAAGTTTGATATCRAGAAGCTTGAACCTTTGCCTTGTCCTGTTTGCAACAACATATCTACCATGGATACTGACAAGCTGGAGGATGTCAGGGTGGTGAACAAGGCAAGAAGGCTCAAGGAGTGCCTGGCAGCTAAGAAAGCGTTTGACMAGGGGAAGACTTAGATAAACCCCAGGCATGCCCAGGATGATGATGTTTGGTGTGCATGATACTGCTACAAGAAGATCACTTGTAACTTAGATCTGCCAGCCTCTCTATACATACTAGCTTGCTCAAGATTGTAAAGTTTCCACTCCCTCAAAGTGCTCTTAGATATGGCACTAATCATGTCTAGGATCTTGTACTCAATGGATCCCCACAGTTAGAGTGTACTAAATTTAGAATTTGCATCAGTTAGTATTGTGAAGAATGAAGGACAACAAGCTATAACTGGATCTTAAACAGGGAATCTAGTTTTAACTGTTTTCTTTTTCACTAATCAGTAGGGGGGATCAGGGAATCTAATTTTTACTCTTAAAATTGAAATCAACATGGTTCCAGAKTGAGTTTATTGTTTATTCTCATTCATTTGCTAGTATCTACTTCTGAGTTATCCAGAAACACTCAAGGGAGAGCCCAGCAGACATTTTGTTAAACAATGGATGCTAAATTAGATAGACTGACAGACCAAAAACTTATCACACAAAACAAAATTTATTAGTTTTCAGTTYGGTCAAATTAGACGTTCTAAATGCAATAATATTTATGATGGAACCCATGAACGATAGTAGTATTGTGTATGATTAAGCTCTTTTTTAATCATATATCACATTGAAGTTAAGGTTCCAAATTTCCTAAAAGACTGTGATCAATTGTGATCAAGCCGGCATTCCTCACAGTCTCTGTTGAAATTTTGATTCCCTTTATTAAAGAAATGATAAGTGTACTAAATGCTAAATCGGGCCTGTTAGCAATTCTATTAACGGGAATCACCCAATAATTCGTTTTTATGTCATTCTCCCCTTCCCCCCCCCCCCCCCTCACTCTGGATTGGTTTTGTTTACGTTTGTGCCCCGGCCGGGTGCACTCCTCGAATTCTTGCGATTCCACGGCTGTATTTGGATCTGTTCTGATCCTGCTGCGGAGCACGACCTCGGCGGCTCGTGTTTGTTCTGCGGTAGTAGTACCAAACTATGTACGCACCACACCGAATGCATCCTGCATTCTCTCCTCCCTCCCTCTTTGTTCGTGCGATGCGATCCAGGACGAATCATCCGTTCTTTCGTTTGGAAGGAATRCAACGGCGGTGCAACGGATCTGCACACAGATACACACATGCACAAACACATACATGCATGCGGAGCTGGTTGGCGTCGTGTTGGCGATTCGTTGGATCGCAGCATTGCGTGCACTGTCCCTGCATGTCGCGTCATGCTTTGCCKCGCTCATCGAAACACACGACATACACATAGCGGCACACCATGAACCCGGTACGGTAGCGTCGCTGCCCTCCGATCGAACGGCAGCGATCCCCCGCGCGGCCGGGGCCTCCGCCCGTTTTCTCTCTCTCTCTCTCTCGCTTGCGCCAGAATTGCCACACCACCACCGCTCTGCCCACACAAAACACCGAACGATTGGTTCCGCTCGGTGCATTCCAAACGACGAAAGCGCTCTCTACCGGCTCGTCGGTGTCTGCCAAGCGCCGCTGCTCACACACACACACACACACACACACACACACACACACAACCGGTCCGAGAACGATGGAGGCCCGCGCGGTCCGCCCCGGACCGATCCGGAGCCGGTGCCGCAGGCGGTTCCACTCGAGGTTCGGGAGCCAGGGGAAAATTCCGCTGCGGAAGGAAGCATCCCCGAGGGCCACCGCTGCTTCCGATAAATGGGAGCCTCCCCCGCCGGGAGAAGCGATGGAAGGAGCGAAAGCGAAAGCACCAAGCAGGAAGCCCGCCCCCCCGTGCCATCCTCTCCCCACCGGGGGGTCCTTGGAGAACGCTCCCGCACCCTCCACGGGRAAATGTTCGGGAAGGAAGTGCGGCACCGAAACCGAGCGGCGAATTGCGCAGCTGCAGCGGGCGGGCCTCCGCATCTCACCGGCACCGGGCTCGGCTTCGCGTCCGCGTTCGTTCCCATATTCCCCTCCCCGAGCGAAACCCAAAACGAGCGCGTACGGAAAACCGCTCGGGCCGGCAAGAGACGGGAAGAGCGAGAACCAGAGAGGTGGCGGCGCACCCGTCGCTACGGGAACCGTGGATCGGATCCGTTTACCCAAACGAGTTGGCCCCTGGCCCGGGAAGCGAGATACCGAAGCAAGGCCTTCAAATRCCGCGTCGGCAACGGCMACAGAAACCTCCGTTYKCACACTCGATGRCAATCCTCCMGGAGATGGCAGAGGAGCAGCCAACACCAAACAATCCTTCTTCGCCAGGGGGGCCGGGGAAGGTGCCTGGGTTGTCGCCGTCAGAGGGATGCGCCCGACAGCGAAAGATCCCCTTTGTGGTTCTGCTGCCGCTGCTCGTTGGTCACCCGGTGGGCCCCTCCGAGGCCCGGGCTCTCCGGATCCTAGYGTTGCCACTTGCCACCACCACCCGAACAATCATCCCGACGACGAGCGCGACGACGACGATTCCTGTCWTCGTTCACCGGCATCGTTGCCCGAGGTGATTCGACGGATGCCGATCGACCCCTCGGAGCCGAGCAACTGCCCACCACGGGAKCACCGCGAGCGGAGGAGCCCCACCCGAGCCAGGCTCCACCGGAACCATAACGCTGGCGCTGGCGCCGGCGCCGGCGTTCGGTCCATGTTGCCACGGTTGGGCCCGCGAGGCTTTTTCGCGAAGCCCAGGCACCCACTCCCGCACCATTCTACTACCAGGGGAGTCCTGGCCGATCTYTGAGGCGGGAAGAAACCAACCACCCTTGACTCACGGGCAATCTGGGCAACACGCCGAAGCCGTGGCGGTGTGCCACCCAGACCCCCACCGTGAAACGAAGGAAAAACAAAAACAAAAACAAAAACAGAAACAGAGACGAAGGAAGAAAAATCCAAAATCCAAAATTCCATCCGGTGCTTCGGAGTTCAAAAGATCGAAGATCTGCGTGCCAAGAGGAGCAGAAGATCCAAAATGCGCAAGACTGTTCGAAACCGTAACTCTAATGTAGTAGAGGTATCGATGTGTACCGTATCAAGTACTGGTACGTACGCAGAGCTGTTWTTGGCTTGCTCTTATCAGTGTTCATGGTAAATAGAGTATKTTACTACCCTATTAACGTACCTTATTTGTAGGATGCAAGTTTCTAGTTTTACGAAAATTGAGTGTACTCGAACGAATCTTATCTACGGTACCGTACAGAGAGGSTACGTAACCYACCACATACAACTGGTATGTCCTCTTGTACGGAATCGTACGGTAGGGTACGTACGAGTAGTACTGTAAGGTAAGGKAAAAAATAGGGAAAGCAAAACGACAACGAATCCTTATCATAGCGCGTTGATAGTTCTGACTGACATGCAAAGAGAAATAGCCCACCCTATTTCACATCCAAATCTATCGGGAGTTTGGTAAATTAGAGCACCGATCGACTAGCTTGGAAAGTGGCGGTCGAACGTGAGAAAGAATGGGTTCGCGGCTATAGGCAACACAGCAAAAAGCAACGCTCAGACGCATCACTTCACTTCACTTTGACGTCGAGACAGAGACGCCGTGCCATACAACCGGACTTTGTGCTCGTTTATGGAACTGGAATMCTTCCATGGATCGGTGTCAGCAGCACACGAATGATGGCAACGATTGTGGTCCCTCCGAGGGAAAGGCGAACAACGAGGGTTCGGTCCGTACAGCTTCCCAGTGCCACGGACACATATTGCGGTGGGTGTGCCTCTCAGGGAGTGGAGGGAAGCAATGGTTGGATGCCRCCGAGAAGCAGAACGARAGCAGCATCACCACCTGTTTTCGAGGGCAGAGCAATAGAACCATCGGCTTGGACACTTCCGTGGGGGAGCAATGGCTCCACGTTCGAACCTCGGTCCGGGATTCTYTAAGCGCTGACACTACAGATCTGGAAAGTGTGARCAACAATGATAGAAACAGGGATGGCAGCGRGATACCAATGTCCAATCATGTGCCTTCTCCACCTCGGTCTCCATCACAACAATTCCAATCGCAAACCGAAAAAACCACGCAAGAATCATCGCAGCTGTCGCTGCTGGCCTACCTTAACCAGCCCGAATCACAAGAAGAATCACGGTCGCAAATGCAAACAGAACAAGAGCCACCATCGCTGCCTATCCTCGATGTGTTACCAAACAGGGAACGACGGAACAARACCAGCCACTGTCACCACCACCAGGGAGGGAATGACCTTCTATCATCGCATGCCTTTTTGTGCCTGGAGCCAGTTTTCATTCCGGTAGGTGTCAACCAAGAGCGAGTGCTTTGGACCGTCAAGGATACSAGGTCACCTCTTGCCGAGGAGCCACAGAGCAGTGAACTTGAAGAATACGCTGTGGAGCTCTGGAGGTCGAATCAGGCGTCCCCCTTTTGGGACGAAACCGCGGGAGAGACACAAGCACAGATGCAAGCGACACACGTTCCATTGCCGAGGCGGCGATTGATAGCTTTGTCCCACGGGGATGCGATTCGGATCCGAGTTCAAACCACTACCACCACCCACACATCAAAACGCACGGCAGGTTCCAGCGAAGAAGKTCATTCCCCGTTGCAATCAATGCCAACATCACTCGCCGATCGATCTCCTTTGGCGCAAGATCTCGCCACCATCACGGTGCAATATTTTGAGTCCGAGGCCAAAGCAAAAGAAACAAGTCCAGCGACTACAAGAATATCTGGATTGGCAGCCATCGAAGCTGAGGCAAGCCCAAACCAGAGGCAAGGGGGATCAACATCGGCACCAGCCGGAGTCTTGACGGGGACAGCAAAAAATGATCAACACCAAACGAAAGCATCCAAAGCGGCGACGAGATTTGAAGACCAACCGAACACCTTTTGTGGGACCACAGCTGGAACGCCAACCACCAATACAGCTGCAAATCCTATGAACAATACGGTACGCTCTGCATCTCCTCGGCAGTGTCAACAGCGGACTGCATCCACAGCCGATTGTGGCACCAGCGTTGCCGTCGACAGTACGGTCAATCCGCTKCAGCAATCCCTCCGATCGACGCGTATCGAACTCCTGACCCGACCCCTTGCAACCGAGAGAAGCAAGAATGGGAACGAGAACGAGAACGATAGAGCGCAGACAGCTGATGTCATTGGCGATGGAAGTCAACCCAACCGTGATCCAGGGACAGGTGTCAGGAGTCTAATACAAGTGGACAAAAGGTCCGAAAGCCAAAAYGAAGCCCGAAAACATCAGGGACCACCACGAGAAGACAAAACACATTCCAATGGCACCAACACGAGCCATAGCCTAAACGGTCGTAACTACCAGCCGGCAATCAGGAACAAACCAGCAATATCCACGAATGATGTGGCTCCTGCCCCCCTTCATCCTCGATCTGCATCCCTGACAGGGGCCCCGCTGCCGCTGCCGTCTCTGCCTTTTGACGTGGTCGTAGCTGCTGCAGACCCACCCTGTGAGCAACTTACACAAGACGATGCATTTTTATTGCAGCCACGGTCACAGACTTCGTTTCTCGGTGGTGTCATTCAACTGAAGAAAAACAGAGACGAAGGCACAGACATAGACAAAGAAAAACCCATTGAGGGACGTGTGCCGGATGTTGCTGCTACATGTGTAGTTAAAAACGGAATCGAAAATTGTGCGGATGYTCCTTGTACWACCTCTGTGGCAACCGTCAAAAGAGAAGGCGCAGACGCTTCGTTGGACGGGAGTATGTGTACCCAACCAAGCAAGACAGGAGGTGCTCCCAAGGCGAGCGATTGCAATGATGCAAACAAGAGTCCTCCATCCAATGGMTTGGCCCCCAGATTCTTCCATGATGAATGKGAAGATASAGATGCAACCGTTAGCAATGCTATCAGTACAAGGATGGCAAATCGGTCAGTATGTAGTAAATGCAACGATAAAAACCCTTCACACAATTCTTCCTTCGGTGAAAAGATTTCTAATGCTAACGCTGAACTCAKGGAAAAAGACCCCAACAATGACGATGGTCTTGCTTGTGAATTTGAAAATGATGATGATGACGACGACGACGCCACTATTCCAATCTCAGTTGCTCCGCCGCTAGGCTATCCGGATACCGAAGCCAAGGAAGTGACAGTCATRAACAACCCGCATACACGGTCCCGCCATTCTTCGACCTTCCCACTGTTGACACAACCACCAGAATCCCCAAAGAGAACAGAGGAGTGCGGTCAGAACAAAGCCTGCAATCGCGATGGCGCCACCGGCATGCCCAAGGCCTACTCCTACACAGTCGARAATCGAACGAAGAGCAGTATCGAGGAGTCAACACAACCGTGCTTCAAAGCGGAACAGATAYCCGAATTGAAAGAAAGCTGTTCCATATATCCCTCGGATAGTTTGAACCCATCAGTTCATGATCCGAGACAAGGCCTCGATACCAACAAGAAAGAGGATGAAGAAGAATCCGAGGGAAGTGASAATGACGCGCAAAGGAGCCAGCYTTTGCTCTCTGTGGACAGTGATAAGGATRATTTTGCAGGAGAGGGATACAAGAGCGAGTCKTTAGAAGTAGGATGTGGAACAAAATTGAATTGTAACAATGTCGACGTAAGAAATTCACCCAAAGATTACAGTAGAGGGGCTAAACAAAACAGTGTGGATCGAGGTCCAATGCGCGATACGATGAACGAAACCGATGACGAAACTGACTTTGGCAGCACGGGTGCGAATATAGCGATGTCGACCGGTGGAAGCATGAGTCCGAGCCTAGTACGTGACACCGGTGAAAGCATCCTGGATCATCATCATCTCGAAGATTATTCCTGCGAGATGGGGAACACGAGTGAGAATCAGAATCCGACAGAAGACGATTTGATTGACCCAATCGACCCCAAGCCAACTGAAGACGACCCCAAGCCAACTGAAGACAATATTGAAATAAGTTCATGCTTGAGTGGTAGCACTATGCTAGAAAAAGAAATGAAAGGACTGCCAAAGAGTCATAGCAGTAAGGTCTTCAAGGCTGATAGAGAAGACAMCAGTATGATTCGTGTTGACTCCAAGGACCAATATAAAGCAATCGGAGAGCATTCGATTGACCCAAAAATAGCGGAGGTTGAGAGTAAAAAGAGTCCCAGCAACTCCGAAATCGAGGCGCCAAAGAAAGAACTAACTAGTTTGGAAAAACATATTTGCAACGATGGCAGACATCGTTCGATCGGCGGAAAAGTGGACGAAGCAGCATCAGGAGATGCAAAAAAAACGCACAACGAAAAAATCAATCGCGGTCCGACAAGGAAACGAAAGTCCTTAGCGGTCGAAAAGAGAACAGAATCGATAGRAACACTTCCTGATACGAATACCAAAGGGCCGAAGACGCGACGCACACGCAACCGTGTGTCTCCCAGCGACGATATTTCCGCTGTATGTAGAGAYGCAGATGCTGTGTACGAGAAACGATTCATGAAAGCAATCGAGCGCGGGGTTGTTTCTCTCGTGATGTCCGGTGTCGAACCCAAGAATATGGCTTGCGTCACCAGTTTTTGTACCATGAAATCATTGAACAACGAGGCTGTAAAAGTGAACGTGAGCTCCACAATTGATTCAGACACAACGATGTGCGTGATGCCGACTGCATCGAACAACAAGTATGAAGCTGCCGCTCGCACACTGAAAGCTCTGGAATGTTCACTGCTAGGTGTACCGATCGTTCCTCTGAAATGGATCAGAGACTGTGTGAAGGCTGGAGGCATTCCCGGGATTCCTGACCAGTACATACGAACGCTGCCATCAACAKTGGGAACAAGATCGATAAAAATAACCACTGGCTATGGGGTGGCACGTTTAGCGGCCATGCGATTGGATGATCCGAAGAGCAATAGGGAACTTCTTTTCCAGAACACCTACGTTTTTTTGTGCGGAGTGTATACGAACGACAAGAAGAAAAGCATCGTGAAGTTGCTTGAACAAGGCTGCGCGATCATGGTCTCCACTTCCAGGGAGGCATGTTTGCGTCTAAAATCCCTCATGGCAGAATCTTTGACKCAGCAACTGCCAGAGCAATCCAATAGGAAAAAGTTTGTTCTATTGTTTGGAGACAGAGGGAAAGCGGTGCCCAAGTCTCTGTACAAGGCCACCAAGGAAGCATTRATGGGTATTGTCGACAACAACAAGCAATCACCATTAGCACGGGCTATTTACGTGGTTGACTCAAATTGGGTGAGTCTTTCGATTGCGTGTGCCAAAATGCTCGCACCAACCAACTTCCGACCAAAMGATGGCGTTGATTTGTGGCATATTTGCAAAGATCTGCCTGAATAAAGCAGTAGCGAGCCTRATGTTCAAAAATTTCCATGGCAATGGGATTGGACCGATAATATTCAAATATAAATATGCTATAATGATTGCCTTCGTCTCCAGTTATCTTAGTACCCCGAATTTCATCCACATTGAGGTCAGCATARTCAAGAAATGAATTGTGGACAGAATTGATTCTATTTAGGTTTTGTGATTCGATGTGATTGAGTYTGTTGTCAAAATTCAATAGGTAGGAGAAAATACCTCTGACAGTCTTTGCGACTTTCAAACAAGTCCAACCAATTTGGGTTGGCAGCCTAAAGTTGTCGTAAGTTCTGTCTAGTTATGGCAAAAAAAGGGCAACATGGATTACGACGAGTAATAGCCCGAACTACTTGTGACATCGCTGTCGTCTCTCCTAACTGATTCGTACGTTCCAGTCATTACGGAGGATGGTTTGGTGCGCCGATGCTGGTTATTACGCTTACGTTTGTCGTGCAGGAGCTCCCGCACCATATCTGACAAAATTTCAACCCGTGCGTTGAGCTCCATTAGCTGCCCATCGACGATAGTTCYTCCGTAGTCACACAATTCATCATCCTCCCTGACACAGCCGTTATCTTCGGTACGGCGTCGTGTGTCTCGCATTGTCTTCTTTCTCACAGTCCGCTGTTGTTTCGTTTTTGCCTCGAACCCAGACACGAGAGCAATCAAAATGGCAATCACCGAAGCCACAACCTGAAACAAAATAGTCCCCGCCATATCTTTAATGGTCAACGCTCTGATTTCCTCTTCCTCTTCCTCAACCAAAGTACTTACCGCCCCTCCAGCACTCGCCCCTGCGACACTCGTGCCTCCCTTGAGGAAGCGCCGGCTGAAGCCTGGAGCATTTMCATACCGCTCAAGGAAACGGCGGCCAAGCCCGGGAAGTTCACTATCCGAAAGTTCACTATCCGACTCTGGGCAGTGCCCTTCGTCAGCAAAGTATCTGSTGTGCTCCTCCCACAATTCATCGAGGATTCCTTCTCCATCCATTTCTTTTATGTAATAGTTGAACATCTCGTTGACAAGATCGGTACAAAGAATTCCTGGGTCATGTCTGGTTGCAAAAGCGTCCTTCAAGGGCTGGATTTCCCGACCTTGCCTCTCGATTGTGCATTTTGGATTCGCCTCGGCCTGTTTACGTGATACCATGAAGTCTTGCTTGTAGGCAATCAGGATTTCGCAGTCTCCCCTGTTCAGGGAATCGTATAGGTCATYACTAGGGACAGGTACCAACAAGGGGATGACCTCAGGGTATTTGCGCCTTAGATGATCTTCTGCAAATGATCCGACCTGGACACATAGGGGAAAATCGTGTTHGACGACATCAAGAATTGTTTCGACTTTCGGTTCGGCGACTTCTCGTCCGACCAAGAGCGAGGCCAAATTCGCCGTGTAGGCAGCTGGGGAAATAGGAATCAATCAAAATATAGCAGACGATCGTTAACAGTCKKCCGATCAAACAATGGATCAATCCGATCGTCTCATTCAGCAAATATCTGGCAAGCTACACAACACKGYACGACACCTGGGCRCAGTATCGCAATGTATAAMCATTATTTGTAGTATGGTTCTACCGGTACGTACCAGTGATGAGCATGGCCCAAAACGCAKAGGAGGTACCAAARAATCGACCTGCTAGCGTCGTGGGCTCGTAACTGTAGTTGCCGGTGAAGTTGATAAAGCTCAAGTACAAATTATCCATGAGCCAGACCCGGAAAGATTTCTCTTCGCGTCCCTTTGCTCCGATACTCTCGATGATTTGGTGGACAAAGGCCGAGAAGATGACGGTACC